>PVLC010041844.1:0-13210 GCA_004027655.1 Graphiurus murinus
GAGAGAGAGAGAGAGAGAGAGAGAGAGAGAGAGAGAGAGAGAGAGATTGACTTTTTTTCTTTGTGTGTGATACATGGTTTTATTTCTTTGGGGATAAATGGCCAAAGTTCAATTGGTTCAATTGCTAAGTCATATGGTAAATTGCATACATGTTTGGATTTTCAAAGAAACTACCAATGTTTTTTTCAAAGTGGCTGTTCTAGCTGGGCATGCTGGCATATACCTGTAATCTCAGTACTGGGGAGGCTGAGACAGGAGGGTCACACTTTTGAAGCCAGCCTTAGCAACTTAGGTTCTTAGCAACTTAGTGATACACTGTCTCCAAATTAAAAAAAAAAAAATGAAATAGGGCTAGGGGTGTATCTCAGAGATAGAATGTTACTAAGTTCAATCCCAGCACCACAAAAATAAATAAATAAAATAAATAAATACATACATACATACATACATACATACGTACATACATAGAAAAAATGCAGCTGTACCACATTCATTCCTATCAGCAATTTACAACTTACCAGCTTTTCTGCATTCTCGACAGCATTTGGCGTTATCATTGTTTTTTTTTTTCTAATAGACATACATTATCATCTCACTGTGATTTAAATTTGCCTTTCTCCTATGATATTAAACATCTATTCATGTGCTTATTTTTCCATCTGTGTATTTTCTTTTGATGAAATCTCTACCTATTTTTCTCAATTTATAATTGGATTGTTTGCTATTTTACTGTTGAGTTTTGAGAGTTTGTCTTATATTCCTTTTTAAAATTTTTTTTCTGGTACTGGGGATTGCACCCAGGTGCACTCTACCCCTGAGCTATATCCTGAGCCTTTTTTATCTTTTATTTTGAGACAAGGTCTTGCTAAGTTGTTGAGGCTGACACTTAGGATCCTCCTACTTCAGCCTCCTGAGAAGCTGGGATTACAGGCAGGTGTGTACCACCATGTCTAGCATTTATTTATTTGTATTTATTTATTTATTTATTTATTTATTTATTTATTTATTTATTTATTTATTTATGGTGCTGGGGATCATATCCAGGGCCTTGTGCATGCTAAGCAAGCACTCTACCACTAAGCCACATTCCCATGTTCATCTATTCTTAATACAAGTTCTTTGTTGGATGCTTTTCAAACTTTTTTTGTGTAGCTTAGTTCTTCATCTTATCAATGTCTTATATAGAGTAGAAATTTTTAATTTTGATGAGGTTAAGTCTATCATATTTTTTCTTCACTGCATAATGATGTAGGGGTTATGTCTAAGATTTCTTTGCCTAGGCCTAAATCCTGAAGAATTATCTCATTTTTCACCCTAGAAGTAATAGAGTTTTATGTTTTACAAGTAAGTGTGTAATCAATTTGAAGTTATTTTTTGCATAGGGTGTGAAATTTAGGTTAATGTTCATATATGTGTGTGTGTGTGTGTGTGTGTGTATGTGTGTGTACAAATACATGTAGATAGATCTTGGTGTTCATAAGATACATATGTACAATCTCTATATATCTATATCTATATATCTATTCATCTTTTTTTTGCCTATGCACATCATTTACTCTGATCCCATTTATTGAAAACTTTTACTTTCCCCCATTGAATTAAATGCATTTTAAAATATTAAGTACTGCATTTACCTATCTTTTCCATTTTAATTTTACTAACATGTATTAATTATGTGTATTAATGGGGTTCACTATGATACTTCAATACATGTAAAGAGTAACTAATGAAGTCCAGCCTCTCTATTCACCCCCCACCTTCACAGCCTATAATTATCAGTTTTCCACATTCAGGTTGACTTTCATTAACTTCCGCATATGGGAGGGAACATGCAGTAATAGTCTTTCTGGGTCTGGCTTATTTCACTCTACTTCCATCTATTTTGCAGACATATCATGTACAGATGTCACATGGACATTCTCTGCTCCCTCTACTCTATTACCTTTATTGTCTATTTTTTTTTGTCTCTTTGCAAAACATAACAAACTTTCCATTCCCACCAAACCTTTTTAAGCGCACTTGTGCAAACATAATCTTGAAACATTTGAGTGTATAATCCTGGTGTCATTAGAGATTTGATTGCTGAGTAGTCTCATGTATACAATGGCCTGTTTAGTTGGGCTTTCAATTATGTTAACTGCAGTTCTACATGAGTTTAAGTCTCCAAGACCATGTGTTCAAAATGCCTGAGACTGATCCAACCTTGAAATGATGGTGCATCAATTGCTTCAAAGACCTAATGCTTCAAACACAAGCAAGAATATCTGGCTTCCTAGACACTGACCACCAGTGAGTGCACTGAGAACTAGAGCAGAAACTACGTAACTATTTCAAAAGTGATCAACTCATTTGGAAAAGAAAGACCTTAAAATCCTATGCATTTTGTTCACTTAAAACACACACACCATAGTTGTTCCTTCTGTACATGATGACATGAAAAAAAATAGATGTGGGTAATTGACTCAGCCAGCAATAACTGCAAATGAGAGGGCAATAAGCATGCTAGTAGGACTATGGGTCACTAAAGTGGTACACTGAAATACAAGCAATGATAGTGACGTACTATTAAAATTGTGGCATGGCTGCTGACGTCTTCTCTAACACCACCCAAGAGAGAGCCGGTGTCCGACGCAGAGATTTCTTTAGCTTCTTGCTGGAATGCCTCCCCTCAAATATCTTTTAAATAGCAGGTTGGAAATGAAAGGTGATGTTGGAAGGGAGAGTAGATTATGCTCTATAAGGATAGAAATGACACTCAAGGCTGGGCGTGGTGGCGCACACTTGTAATCCCAGCATTTGGGAGGCTGAGACAAGAGGATCCGGGTTCACAGCCAGCCTCAGCTACTTAGTGAGGCCCTCTGCAACTTAGTGAGACCCTGTTTCAAAATAAAGAGTAAAAAATAGCGCTGGGGTGTAGCTCAGAGGTAGAATGAATGATGCCCCTGGGTTCCATCCCCAGTACCAAAAAAAAAAAAAAAAAGGAAGGAAAAAAGAAAGAAATGATGCCCATGGCTGAAAGAGTTGGGAGTGGGAAAGGGCCTGGGATTGGGTTCTCTGGGGATAGATAGGAACCTCTCTGCTCACGTTCAAGATCCGTGACCCTTCATCCCCCATCACGCTCAGCTCATCTTTTCCTTAAAGCTCCTCCCCACTCCTCCACCCCAGAAATAGATGGAGACCTAACCAGTTCCCCGAGAAGCACTTCTAGCTCAACATTAGACACTTAATCACAATGATTTGGGAAATGACAATTTAAACTCGAAACAGGATGCTTTGGAATAATGACCTTGCACAGGGAAGAATGTAATACTTATGTTTCTGAACAGTGCATTGTTATTTAAAAAAAAATATTTGTAAGGTAGACTATAACTAGGATTGGCGGGGCTATAGATTAATATTACGTACTTCTGATAGTTTAAAAACAGCCCTGTGTGGTGGCAATGCAGTTATTAGGGTTCCCGTGGCAGAATGCATGTGGATGAGAAGGCAGAAGGGTCTTTCACCTCACCTGGATTTGGAGCGGTAGTCCTGCTCCTGGCTTTTGATCTGGAATGTTCTTTACTCCCAAGGGATGGAATCACAGGCGCTGGGTGGCACTGATGGTGCCCTTTCCACTAACCTCCAAATGACTCCTGAATTCTTTACATCATCCTTGGCAAGGAGAAAGCCACGATTTGCTTGAAAATTCTTTGGAGAAATGCACTTGGTCCTCCCCAGTCCATTTATGCTTTCAATCCATTCTTTTCTTTTATTGAAGTAAAAACTCACAGCCTGGTAACTTCTTGACAGAAGAGCTATGCTCCAGAGTCTGCGGGAAAAGTTGAAACCCGCGTGCATATGACAGGCTTTTAAAAAATGTGAAGACAGCTCTCGTCCCTCCCTTCCAAAGCTTTTTCTTTCCCCAATGAAATAAGCGTGTCTATTTAGTGCGTGTGAGTCGTGCAAAGCACACATTTGATGTGTTACTGGCACTGGCTCATGAATCTTGTCAAGAGCACTGACAGGGAGATAACATTATTGACACTTTCAGATGAGTAAATCGGGGTTCAGAGAAGCAATGGCCTTCAGGACCCCTGGCTGTGTGAAATCTAAGGCCGGAGCCCCAAACTACACACTGCAAAGGTCATGATCTCCCTCTGCAGCTCAACTACCGTGATTAAACTCTCTTGGATCCTTTAATCCTAACCTTGTATGTCAAACTGTATATTATCCTTGTTCTCATTGAGATCCCTACAGTAGCTAACTTTCCTTTTTCTGCCATTGCTTCTTTAGGAATAACTGGTCCTCACATTCCTATCAGAGAGCCTTATCATGAACGCTGACATCTGTATATGAAATTTCACAACCTTTGCCACATTAGACAGGGTGAGTGTTTTATGCAAACCAAATATAGTCTTCTGGAATTCTTTTCTTTTAGGTGGAACTTTGAGAGAAAGGTGATTTTAAAGCATAAAACATGAAGCTGGGTGTGGTGCCACACATCTGTAATCCCAGTACTTGGGAGGCTGACACAGGAGAATCACAGGTTCAAGGCCAGCCTCAGCAAGTTAGCAAGACTCTTGGCAACCTAGTGAGACCCTGTTTCAAAATAAACCAACACAAAGAGTTGGGCGTGTAGCTCAGAGGTAGGGTGGCTTTGGGTTCAACCTTTTGTACAACAAAACAACCCCAACAATAAGTACAAAACAAAACAAAACCTCCAAGAACATAAAAAGTGCAAAGTGCTGGAGCCCCCTTTCTGGAGAAAGCTAGTCTGCAGAGAGTGAGGAGTGAGAAGAAATATGGATGGCTGGAGAGGTAGAGGAAAAGATGTGAAAAGGAGAAAGAGGGATGGGGAGAGAAAGAGAGAGGCAGAAAGATAGGAAGAGGAGAGGAGAAAAACAAAAGTGAGAATGGTGCCCTTATCTGGTCCTCTTCCTAGTTGTTCCTAAAAAGCTGTGTTCCACTTTGGAATGCTCAGCATTTCTGAGCCAGTCTCCTTCACATGGCTGGTGTGGGTTTGGGGCAACCCTTTAAAATCCAGGTGTTGACGCCATGCTAGTACTGAGAGATGGGACTTCTCAGAGGCAATTTGCCCATGATGGCTCCTCTGGCATGATGGGATTAGGGTCTCCATAAAGAAGGCTTCACAAAGTATTTGCCTAGCTTGTCTTCCCAACTTCTGCAAAGGTGGATACCACGTTCCTCCCTCCTAAGGACGTAACAACAGGGCACCATCTTGGAAGCAGAGAGAAGGCCTCAGCAAACAACCCAGTCTACCAGCACCTTTATCTTGGACTTCCTAGAATTACAAGAAAGTTAATTTCTTTTCTTTATCAATTATCCAGTCTTGGGTATTCCATTATAGCAGATAAAATGAACTAAGACAATGGCTGCAGTTGGGTTTTTCTCAACTGCACCAGGGTCGGGTCTAAGTTGTAAGTGGGGTAGTTTATGGGAGTAATTCTAAAATATGAAATTAACCAAGTTCAGATGGGTGCAGCGCAGTGAGAATCCTTCTGTTTCCCATTGGGAATTCAGCTTTGTCTTCATTATATCATAGTTAAGTTGATTTGGCTACTGCCTATAGTCCCTGGGGACTAGGGCCATGTGCCCACAAAGTCTATAGCTTTAGGCAACTTGGTATAAAAATGTCAAAATGTCCAGTGTGTCAGCCTCCTCTACCCCTCAATAAGGTGCTACAAAAAACCTCCAAGGAAACAGGTCCATTTGAAAGCAAATCAGATAGAGCAAGGCTGATGTAAGTAGCCCAACGTCTATCATCAGGACTTAAAGAACATTGTGATCATGTATCAAAGGTTTTTGTCTTCAAAGAATGACCTGAGAAATGCTACCTATATAATTAGTGAACGGACACAAATGTGGACATAATCTTCCTAGGGTAAATAAACAATGATTCAAATCTCATACTGCAATTAAATATAACCTCAGGGTCATGTGTTTACCAAGTACAATGCTTTTTCGTCATTATAAGAGAAAATCATCTGGTCTTACTAGTTGGCCAACTCATTTGCATTGCAATTAGACAAAACTCCTCATTTACAACTCATGAGTTTTCCATAAACCAACATCAGTCTGTCAAAGACTGTAAAATTCCTAGGCTCTGAGCCACAGCAAATGATTCTTAGGTGAGCTTGTTAGCCAAAGTCATGACTTCATGAAGGTCATGCTATCCTTTCTACTTGTTTACCTTACTTGCAAGTATTTGAAATTTTTTGTGTTGTTGTTATCAAAGCAATATATGTATGAAGTACTTTTTGTGTATGTAGTTCGTGTAGTTCATAGTCTTTGTAGAGCATCATTTTTTTTTATTTTGCTTTACTATAGTTAACCGATGTCATCTTTCATGCCAATAAAGATATACCAGTGGAATCAGCAGAATCACACATAATCATGTCTCTATACAAGTTCCTGAGTTTTTTTGTTTGTTTGTTTGTTTGTTTGTTCATTTGTTTTGTTTTGGTACTGGGGATGGAGTTCAAGGGCATCCACTTCTGAGACATACCCCCATCCCCTTTTTTATTTTTAGTTTGAAACATGCTCTCATTAAGTTGCTGAAGGACTTGCCAAGTTACTGAGGCTGACCTCCAGCCTGTGATCCTCCTGTCTCAATTTCCCAAGTTCTAGGGTGACAGGCTTGTGCCACTATACCCAGCTGACTATTCCTGTTAATCCCCAGCCTGATAAAGACCCCCAAGGATTCTCATCAGCCTGGATCAACTGTTGTGGCCAGCCTGTGGTATGTATTTCCAACCCTACTCTAAAGCAGAAATTGAAATCAAAGTCCAGCCAGACTGGCTGGAGAGACACCTCACTTCACTATCAAGAAAGTAAATCAACTAATGGACACTCAAAGGCTTTTTGAGCATATTGTTTTTCTTGTACTTCTTATTAGAAGTACAGGACATATAGCATTAATAGTGAAAATAATATAATATTTCTACTTTTTGCTTTTTATCAATGAAAATTTTACTGAGTTTGTTTCTATTTTTTTAAATTTGCCATTATTCAATGTCCTAGGCATAGAAAATTTAAAATTTAGGCCAAATATTTTAGAAGCATAAGGCCTACATTTAGATCTGACTGGAGCTAAACTCTATAGGAAATAGAAATATGTCTGACAGTAAAGAGTGTGCCTCTGAAAGAGTCTCTGGCTAAATTATTTGGATCATTCGTATTTGGAAGGTCTGAGATAAGAGCATTTTGTGACAGTACATGGTATTAAGACAAATTGTTCAATACATAAAAATAAGGAAAAGTACTCTGGCCTTAGCATGTTGAGTTGTGCTGGAGAAGTCCAGGACATTGTACAATAAATTATATGATAATTTTAATATAATTACAATTATATAACACATTTACATACTATGTACACACATATGAAAAAGTTTTAATACATACACACATACACATACACACATACATGTATATATGAAGACTGGTATATGCCACTGAAAAACTAAGGGGTGGACTGTAATAAATTTACATTAAAATATTGATCAGTTTCTTCCTTGAATACGTTTATGTCTTCATCTACTTCAGATCCCATTGTCCCTCCCTTTCTAGGGATGGCATCTTCCAATTCTAATGATGTGGCTCTCAATGTACATACACAAGACATTGCTCTTCTAGCAATGTCTAGTAAATTCATCCATGGGAAACCCTCAAATAAAACCAGCCAAATAAGTCAAATAAACAGATCTTTCATTGGGATATAAAATATATATAAATAATTTAAAAAGATAATAGGCAATCACTCCCAGAGTTGAAAGTGGCCAGATGTTAACCATAGGATTTATGAGTTTCCTGGTATTCACTGAAGATGGGAGGAAGTGATTTAAAGAGGCAAATCATATTACTCTTTGGAGTTGTGACTATACTTGACTGAGAAAATAACTTGCTAATTATCCAGTTCTACTGGGAAGGGGCTAAAGAGGGAATGTGTACAATGAGAGTGATGTCAGCTTTGAGTCAGCAAGTGGGTATGTGCCAGGGGCGTGAAAACTTACGTCACACAGAAATCTGTGCACGGATGCACATCAGAGTTTTATTTGTAATAGCGCAAACTGAGAAACAACTGAAATATCTTTCTGATGATGAACGGTTAAACAAACTGTGGCATATCCATCCATACCATGAAATACTACAGAAGAGGAAACAGGAACAACCCACGTGCCTGGGGCTGTTTTGTGCTGCTCTTACAGAATGCCAAGCTGGGTAGTTCACAATTGATGGAAATTTCTTTCTCATCGTTCTAGAGCCTAGGAAATCTGAGAAGAGGCTTCTGACACCTGTCAAGAGTCCCCTTACTGTGTCATAATATGACAGAGTGCATCACATCGGAGAGAGTAGGAGAGTAGGGAGGTGGTGAACCTCTTCCCTCAACAACAGCCTCAATCCTGAGCCTAGCCAGGGGTGCAGGTGCACCCCTATAACTCCAGTATTTGAGAGGCTGAGACAAGAGGATCACAGGATCCAGGGCAGCCTCAACAACTTGATGAGATTCTTGACAACCTCGTGAGAATCTGTTTCAAAACAACAACAAAAATAGATAGGGCTCGAGGATGCAGCTTGGAAGTAGAACTCCTAAATTCAATGCTCAGTATCACAAAGAACAACAAAAAAATTAACAAGCCTTCATGATCTCAACACCTCTTAAATATCCCACCTCTTAAAATTGTTACAATGATAATTTAATTGTAACTTGAGCTTTGAGTTTGATCGGCATCCAAACCCTACCACCACGGATAGATGTGACAGCTTGGTGCGTCACACAGAATTTATGTCCAGTGCCGTCAGTCCCCAGGAAGCTCCACACTAGCAGCGTCACTACCATGCATGTGGTGATTTTTTCATTCTGTTTATAAGTTTCAAGTTGAACAAGCCCTAAGCTCAGTGACATTGCCAGGTTTGCTCTCCCTCCTCTGGCAAAGGGAATTATTTCTCAGAGGCTAGTTCCCCTAAATGATCACCGGCCCCTGGATCCTGTACTGCGATAACGGTGTGATTCCTGGTCTGTAGCACGCCCCGTAGTCAGATGGATGGAGCATCCTCCCAGGAGCATCTTGGCATGCCTCAAGGAACCAGGAGCCCCAGAGCACCAATCCATAAACTCCGATCAGCGAAGACCCAGCACAGATGTGAGTGAGAACATTTGGAGGAGAATTTCTTCCTCTACTCCCAGAAATGCCTGACAATTTGGGGCCTTTCTTATAGAGTAAATTATGCTTTTCAATTCTTCCCATTCAAAGGTAGACAAAAGATAGGGGAAATCATCTAATCAATACCACTTCAGCAATTTTCAGGAGAAGAGTGATTTCAAAAGAAACTCTCTGCTTTTACTGTTTCGATATTTTGTGTTCTTAATAGAACAAAGGATAATGCTATTGAATTAAAAAAAGGGTTGTTTTTGTTTGTTTTGCTCTCTGTTTTTAAAAATTGCATGAAATGAATATAAAGGCGATCGAACTTCTTTGTTTCAAGGAGAATCTCTTCGTGCCACATCTGTCCACTTTCAAATGCACTGTGGGGCGTCTGACAGCTACGGCAGTCCTCCCCTGGCCTCGCTGTATGTAAGTACCATCTTCTTCTTCAAAAAAATGGGTGAACTCACACAGCCATAATCTAAAGACCTGACCACATAACTTAGAGGAAAGAAGATTTATTTTCTTACGGTTTGGTGCTCAGTCATGTGAGGCCAGGGACCCTGGATCTCAGGGTATGGTGGCAGAAGACGGAGAGAGAGGGCGAGCAGATGGGCTGTCCTGACATCACGGAGGGGGCTGAAACAAGAAAGCAAGACAGGGGAGGAAGAACCATATATAATCTCCAAGGCTGCACCCCCAGGGACCCACCTGCAGCCACGCCCTACATGCCTACCGGGTACCACCAAGGGAAACCAGTAGATAAGTGGACTTATCTAAAGCTTTCTGACTCCATTACATCAGCTCCAAACATTAGTAAGCGAGCTCTTCAGGGACATTTGATGTCTAAGCATAACAGCTGGGGTGTCCTGTCTTTGTGACATTGTAACCATGGGGCCTGTGGCAGCTCCAGGCAGAGCTCAGAACTTTGGATGATTCTGACTCCTCGGCTCTCTTGGAAATTAGTTGCCAAGAGGGACAACTGGGTTTTTCTGCTGGAGAGGGGGCGTATGCAGGGAGACTGGAGGAAGAAACAACACCTATAGAGAGAAGCCATGGGTAGGTGAGTCAGGTTGTTACCCACAGTCAGCCCAGCCCAGCCTACCTCAACGCAGTACCAGGAGGGGCCCTAGGAGCAAGGTGTGTTAAGCAGAAGATAATACTATTGAATTAAAAAGTTTTTTTTTTATTTGTTTTGCTTTCTGTTTTTAAAACTTGCATGAAATGAATATAAAGGCGATTGAACTTCTTTGTTTCAAGTAGAATCTCTACATGCCACTTTCAATTGCACTGTGGGGCTTCTGACAGCTACCACAGTCCAGGCCAACCACACAAGCCCGAGAAATAGGGAGGCCTCAGGGGTTTATGTCATTGCATTTTGGAGCTGTCTGTTATCCTGCAATTCATAGGTGAAACCCACACGCCATCTTCTCGTTTCAGGCAGAGCGGGTACCATTTGTCTGACACTCCAGATTACAAATATTTCCACTGATGGTTATTTTCACTCAGTATCCCACAGTTCTGTTAAAGGTTTTCTTGAGAAGCAAAGCTGTGGATGAGTATGGAGATAAACACGTGGCAACACACCCCATCTCCACTGCTAGTAATAATTATAACAAAAGTATTATAAGTCGATTTGTGTTGAGTAACCAGCTGGGGAGAGAGAGAGAGAGAGAGAGAGAGAGAGAGAGAGAGAGAGAGAGAGAATATGAATCAGTAATTATGTTCCAGAATCAAGGGGAACTCAACCCAGAGATGTAATCTGAGGCTGAGAGGCCAGATCTACTGTGCTCCGGTGAGCAGTCCACAGCCAGTGAGCAGTCCACAGCCGCTGTGCAGGACCAGCCTACTCAACAACATAGTGCCCCTGAACACAGAAGGCAGCACATCTGTCCTTTCAATACAGCCTTGGCTAAGTTGCAGTTGTATATATTTATCAATAGATCAATCTGAGAAACGCAGAAGTCTGTTCAGTTCTTCTACGGACATGTAGTCCAAAAAGCCTTTTGAAGACAAAAGCATTGCATAACACAGGTCAGATGCTTCCTAACCCAAAGCTGAGAGACAGTAAAAAAAAAAAGAAGAGAAAAAAAGAAGCAAACTTACTTTAGGCTGCAAAAATGTTGGGATGTCAGAGTGAAATTAGTACTCATGTTTCTGATGAAAAGTCTCAGACTGAGCACTGGGGATTATTCTAGGCCATTAATAACCACAAACTGCTTGGAATAACCATGGCAACACCCAGCAGCAAAGTACAGTACAATCACCCTGATTACCATAGAATTAGCACAAAATGTTTGTTCTTTTCCTAAATAGATGTATTATGATGGTGATAAGAGCTTCCCATGCACCCCAGGTTTTTCCACCACTGGGCCGGTCCCCCAACAATGGGAATACGCCACTCTGATGGATATTTATCTCTATTCCCTGTCTTACGCACTCAGGCTAGCACCGAGGGGGAATGGGTGGGAGCTGACCTTTCATTTCTGTCCCCTCTCGCCTCAATCTGATACACAAGAAAACATAACTCACGCATCGATTCATTGATCTCTGCCTCTGCTCCACAAAAGTCCATGTTAACCTTTAAAAACCTGCCTGGAAGCTTCGGCTTCAAACAGCCAGCCTGAAAGGCATGTTCATTGAAATCACGTAATGTTGTTGTCTTTGACGCCCGCAATTCATGAACCCCAAGTTCCATGGCGTACGTGTTCTATGGGAGGTGAGCAGGCTGCTGTGTGGGGCCTGACCCTTTCCCTGCCTCTCTGCGCATTCCCGGTGCGCACCGGACAGAGACGTAGCTAGCCCAGGTATCTATCGCCCAGGGAGGCCAGAGGAAGACGAAGCCTAGTCTCAGCCTGTCGGCTGGCTGGCGGTGTGGGCTGTGACAACAGCTGGCGCTCGGAGGGTACCCCCCAAACCCCCTTTCACAGTACCCGGCACCAGGCTTCCACACGCGACTGAAGCAATTAGCTGCCGCGCGGCTGATGTACCCCACAGAGGACTGGTGGCTCGTCTGACACATCTGGGCACTGAAAGTAATTGAAACAGCTGCTTCCGCCCATATGGCAGCAAAAGCTGGTCGTGCAAAGTCTGCTGCCTAGGCTGCACCAACCTCGGGCAAATTAGCCGTCATTAATCCCCAGATCTGACCAGCATATTCAGAGCCACTAATCAAGACAGCTGGGGGTGGGGGGAGGGGCGCCTGGGGAGAAGAGTCCTTAAGATTTCTGAATGGCATCCCAGGTTACAAACTAAAACATACACAGAAGCACAAATTACCACCTTCCTCTTCCTGAACACTTCTATCCCCCACCGCCTGCCGAGGACCGGCTCTCTCCGTTGGTGCTCTTCGTTAGATTGCTAAAATAGCAGCGCGACTTTCTGAAAGTGTCACACGGTTCTGTGCAAGCCGGGCATCCTGCAGTTATAAATAGCTGGTTGCGTGGAGAGTGAGAAGAGGGTATTGTGCGGTCTTGGTGCGCTGGCTGGCCCTGCAGCCCCAGAGCTGCAGTAATCGAGGCCCTGCTCCGGAGAGATCACTGGCACCGGACCCAGGTGGAGACAGGGGCCAGGGGCAGCTATGCATGTCCTCTGAAAGGTGTCCAGGTGCATTTAGGAGGGAGTTTTCTTTCCTTCTCCCCACCCAACTTACTTGCAGGGAGGGGCCTTCTATTCCCATAGGGAATTTTTAGGTAAAGACTAGTGGTTAATTGTAGCCAGTGAGCCTAGTTCACAGGTGAGAGGTCAGGTGCCATCTGGTAGGTAGAGGGGATGTCTCTTCTCCCTGACACAGAGATTTATGACAAGACAGAGCCTGCAGCTGCAAAGGACTGTGTTGACTCCACTTGCAGTTCCTGGGACGAGGACAGGCGGCTGTCTCATTTACACCCTAGGACGGGTGTCATTATTCAGATGGCTCGTCAATATGCCTGACAACACCCCCATGTGTTAAAGAGGTGGTGAGGTGCATCTGGACAGGGGGTGGTGGGGCGGATGTGCAGTCCCCGAGGTGTCAAAGACTGGTCCTGAGTGATGGAGGAGTAAGTGCAGGGCAGGTCTGCACTGCC
>PVLC010041845.1:0-13210 GCA_004027655.1 Graphiurus murinus
CTACACAATCATAACAAGGTCACTCACTGAAGTGAACCTTAGGGGGAGGGAGGGGGAGGGAACGGGAATGGGGAGGGAATCGGGGAAGGGGTCAAATGAGAATTGTGTGCAAATATGTTGTTAACAATTTGTACTTAACAAAGATGTACGCTATATTGCACGAATTACTACAATAAAAATTAAAAAATTAAAAAAAAATGAGTATTATTTACTATGTTAATAGCATAATACACATGTCTAAAGACACAGAAAAATCACTTGATGATCAAAAAATAAAACTACCCATAGAGTTATTAAAATACACAGCACATTAGGCATAAAAGCTGGACTTTATCACCTAAGGAAGGCATCTGCAAAAAACTCATGTCACAAGTTATTCTGAAATGCTCAGTAATATCCCTGAAATGAGAAATAAGAGAACGATGTGCCCTCTTCATACTTCTATGCAACATTATACTCCAGAATGTAGTCATGGCAACTGGGCTAGAAAAATAAATGTAGGACATTCAGAATAGGAAACAAGTCAATATATCTGTTTGCAAATGATATGATCATGTGTATTGAAAATCCTAAGGCCTCTAATCAAATTTGATTGAAGATAAAAAATGAATTTAGTAAAGTTGTAATCCATAGACCAACATAAAAATCTATAGCATTTTTATACTAGCAACTAAAATTATAAAATAAAATCCAGAAAATAATCTCACTTATAATGGCCTCAAAAAGAAAACAGAATTGAATTGAATGAAACTGGAAAATATGTACACTAAAAACTATATAACAACATGAACTAAATTAAAGATGTTCATATAAATGAAAAAATTTGATGTTCATTGAACAGAAGGCTTCATACCAATAAGATGGTAATAAAACTTTCCAAATGGATCCATAGGTTCCAATAATATAGTATGATTTCAAACTATTTATATATTTTTTATTTTTTTAAATGCATTTTTATTGGTGCATTATAGTATCATATTATGATGTAAATCATTTTGATATTGACACATAAGCACACAGCACTTGGTTCCCCCACCCAGCCTTCCTATTTCCCCCCTTCCCAATACAGAGTACTGGGATTGATGCTGGTATATTCACATATGTATACATAGTTGATAGTAGTATTTCCATTAATGAACCTCAGTCTTTCCCCACCCCTTACGTTAGACCACCTTCCTGGCTCCACTCAGATTTTTCCTCTATTATTTGGAGTCTTTCTTGTACTTCCTAAACATATGACCCTTCACTTTCTGTGACTGGTAATCTCACTTAACATAATATTCGCCATATCTTTCCATTTTCTTGCAAATGACATAATTTTGTTCTTTATTGCTGAAAAGAATTCTAGTGTGTGCATTTCCCATAATTTTGTAACCCATTCATCAGTTGATGGACACCTAGATTGGTTTCATAATTTGGCTATTGTGAATTGTGCTTCTATGAAGGTGGGTATGAATGTACTACTACAGATCTCTGGTTTTAACCTCTTTGAAAAGATACCCAGGAATGTTATTGCCAAATTATATTTATATTTTTCTAAGTTGGTAAGCTGACTCTAACTTAGACCTGTAAATTCAATGGATGCAGAAGAGCCACAAATACATGAAATAGAAGAACAAAGTTGGCATAATAGATTTATACTTCCTGATTTTAATGTGCAATGTGATCGTAATCACAGTTTCTGGCACTAGTATAAGAATAGACATACAGATCAATGGATATAAATAAATGTCTAAAAACTAAGCAATACGCAAAGTATATATTTCAACTAATGATGGTGGGACACATAGATACACATAGGTCAAGGATATAGAAGAGGAAAAAAAGGAACACATCTTTGTGTCTTTCATTTTGATTGTGTGTGTATGTGTGTGTGTGTGTGTGTGTGTGTGTGTGTGTGTGTGTGATTACTTTAAAAATATTTTCTAAGCTGGGTGTTGTGGTGCATGCTGTGATCCTAGCACTTGGGAGGCTGAGACAGGAGTATCACAGGTTCAAATCCAGTCTTAGCCACTTGGCAAGACTCTAAGCAACCTAGCTAGACCTTGTTTCAAAATAAAAAATAAAGAAGACTAGGGTATAACTCAGAGGTAGAATGTCCCTGAGTTCAATCCTCAGTACCACACAAAATACATTTTTCTAAGGCATGATATCAACATCACAAGTTACAGATTTAAAAAAAACTAACATATAGAACTTCAACAGAATGAAAAGATTTTGTTATTCATATTTGTATTAGTGCATTTTAATTATATATCTTAGGTTCAAAGTGATACAAATATACATGCATACATCACTTAGTGTATTTATTTCCACATCTCAACTATTACTTCTACTTTCCTCCCCATAAATGTTAGTGAGGTTGGTAATGATACCTTCATATAGGGTCATTGCATTATTTGAACTGCTTCCTTACTCAATCCTATTATCCCCCCTGTGAAACCCCTCCCCCAACACTTTCCACAATTTTCCTCATCTATCTGAATTCCCTTTTGTTTCCTATTTTCTGTCTTCCAGATATGAGAGAAAACCTATTTCCCTGACTTTATGAGACTGACTGATCTCTCTAAGCATAATCTACTCTAGTTCCATCCATTTTTCTGCAAAAGACATAATTTTATTCTTACTTATGGCTGAGTAAAATTCCACTCTGTATATAATATTTTCTTTTACCTATATATATTTTTATTGGTTCATTGTAATCTCAGATTATAATGTAATTCAAAGTGACAGTGACATACATGTGCACAGCGCTTGGTGAGCTTTCCCCCGGCTCCTTACACTCTCTTTCCTCATCCATGATACTGATATTGGCATTGGTTCCCACATATATATGTAACATCAACGGAACTTATTCCTTCATTTATTCTTTCATCTTCCCTCCTCTGGACCACTTCCCTTGCTCCACTGGAGTTTCTCCTCCATTATCCAAAGTACATCTTCTATCCCGATTATTTTCTAACTTCTGCATATGAGAGAAAATATATGGCCCCTTATTTTCTCTCTTCATCTGTTGATGGCAATAAAAGTATAAAAATATATCTGTCTATATTATATATTCTTTAAATATTTTACTCATATTTTCTAATGAACTCATATATTATTGCATTCAACTTTAAACAAAAAATCTTTTGTGATTCAAAGTACACCATAAAAGTAAAAAAGCAACCCAAGAATGGGAAAAAAAGCAAGTCATAGAACTGATGACAGTTTCTCATCCAGAATATATAAAACATACTATATATTACAATATCATTTTGATAATGTGTCCAGTATATCAATGAAAAATAAAATCTGAATAGATATTTCTCCAAGACACAGAGACAACCCCACACAACACAGTCACCTGATCCTTCACAAAACTACCAAAAACTATAACCTTTTAAGACTAATAGTGCTAGGAAAACTGGATATTCATATGTAGAACAGAACTACATGTCTATCACTTACCATGCACAGGACTCTACTCAAAGTGGATCAAGAACCTACGAATTAGACCAAAGACATTGCAACTGCTAAAAGAATTCCTAGGGTCTATATGCCAATATATAGGCACAGGGGACAACTTCCTGAATTGGATTCTTATAGCTCAAGAGAAATATTAATAATTAATAAATGGTATGCTACCAAATATAAAACAATATGCACAGCAAATGAAACAAGTGCATGAGGAAAGAGCTTAAAGAATGAAAAAAAATTGCCAGCTACACTTCTGAGGGAGGATTCATATCCAGGATAGGCAAGGAATTGAAAAACCTAACACCAAATATCAAATCAATGAATGGACACTAAACAGACACTTCTCAGGAGAAGAAATACAAATGGGCAATAAATATATAAAAAATGTTTAACATGTTGAGCAATTAGGGAAATGAAGATAAATAAACTATACTGGGATTTCATCTCACTCCAGGTAGAATGATAACCATCAAGAATATGAACAATAATACACACTGGGAGCAAAAATGGTAGAGTACAAGATGGCTGCACTTTCCATCAGATCCATGGCTCGGAATTGAATCAGCAGGGATGAAGCTTTGCAACAAAGTGAGTGACTGATGGGATTCACTGAAATTCTTTTTATTTTATTTTTTGTTCCAAAATAAAGTTTTGCTAGTTTGCTGAGAATCTCACTATGTTTTTGAAATTGGTCTCAAATATACGATTCTCCTTTCTCAGCGTCTAAATTAGTAGAATTGAAATTCAACCTGAGAAAGTAAAAGATTCATAAAGACCCAGGAATTTTGGTGTTTCAAACACTGAACAAAAACAAAAAGAGTGCATCGGAGCCTTGCCAGATCTGCCAGCTGTGGCTCCAGGTCATACAGAGAAGACAGGTAACAAACAGCAAGAGATAGAAATACAGAAGATGGATTTGGAATGGGAACATCTGTAGATCAGAGAGACAATATGAACTTATGAACTTAACTGATTCAAAGACTACACAGCCAGCTGAGACTTGAAAATTTTACTGCGATTCTCAGCCTGTAGGCAGAAAGCTGAGGCAGGGGACATCTGGAAAAGGATTGGGGTGTAACTGGTAGATAATTATTGAAATAGGCATGGAGGAGATTATATCTAGGGGGGATTCAGGTCAGAGATGAGGGGAGTGAAACTCCCTCTTGAATATGGTGGCTTGCATGGTCAGGTGGAAACCTCATGATATTGAAGAGGAGGGTGTGATTACATTCAGAAACTGAACCTTGGAAAGCTATACTTATAGGCTATGAAGTGCTCAAGAACTGCCCTGTTTCGTGTGCCCAGGGTGGTTGGTTGCCCTGCCCCATGAGCATAATTATCAGAAAAAGCCTCTGAAATGGAATTTTCTTGTTCAGGTCAGGATCTGCTCAGTCCTGCTCTCCAGAGTAGATATCTACCAACAAAGTCCCAAAGATCAAATCAGAATTTGACTTCAGCTATGAAACTGCTCTTTTGGAGCTCTGAATCAGCCCTGGTCTGGGGGTATATCGATCTAGTCTGTTAGGGGAAAAAACGCAGCAATAGAGATTACGTGTCCTTTCATTCCACCTTGGACAGGTGAGTAGGAATGCAGAGAAGAATTATAAACAATTTCAGTTCCACTACAGCTGCAGTTAATGAGCAACATAAATCAGAAAAGGGTTTCATAATCCCCAGCCCTTCATATCTCTGAGGAGCACACAGATCTGGAAGAAATGGAATGGAAAGAAGGATAGTTTGGCATAAGCAGTGAACAGCTCTTACTGTCCACGGTTTTAACCACCTCAGGAGAGACAGTTATTCACTTTTCATTAAGAAATTATTGTTATTGTTCCTATATTTTCTGACTGGATTGTGTGTGTAAATATACAAATTTGTTTTTTTCTTTTAAAACAGTTTTTATTTTATTATCCTTTTTTATTTTTCCTGATGCTTTATTGTTGTTTTCATTTCTCTTCTTATACTTTCATGCCTTCCTTCTGTAATAGTCAAATTCTCTTCTCTCTCCCTCTCTCTCTGTTTCTCTCTCTTCTCTCATCTCTCTTTCTCTTTCTCTCTCTAGTTTTTATTTCCAATCTATTGTTCTTTCCTTCTTTATGAATTTGACTCTCTGCCTTTCTTCTGTTCTCTCTCCTTTTTACCTTTTGAGTATTCTATAATATACTGCCTTCCTATACTATTTCTTTTTTATTTATCTTTTTTACCTTTATTAGTGAATTGTAATTATATATCATAGTGAGGTTTAAGATGATATATCATATTTTCAAACAACACTTGGTGTGTTTTCCTCCATATCCCACTCTGCTTACTCCATTACCCTGTACATGTTAGTGAGATTGGAAGTTATAATTCCATATATGGCCATGTCATTATTGGAACTGTTTTATTCATAAGTTATCCTTTTTCTCCTACTCATATCCCTCCTCCAGTCCCCTTCCAGCATTCTACTGGTCTCTTCTATCAGCAGTCCCTTTTGTTTCCTACTTCCTTTCTAGCTTCAACATATAAGAGAAAGCAAATGACCCTTGATTATCTGAGACTGGTTGATCTCAAATAGAATGTTACTTTCTCTTAGTAAGCTGCATTTCATCATCCTTTAGAGTTGCATAATTCACAATTGTAAAATTATGGAAACTGCCAATATGTCTATTAATAGATGAATGGATGGCAAAACTATGGGAAATATACACAATGGAATTTTACTCATCCATAAGGAAGAATTAAATTAGGTCATTTGCAGAGAAATGGATGGAACTGGAAAAGATTATGCTAAGTGAAATTAGTTAGCCACAAAAAGTAGAAAATCAAATGTTCTCCCTAATATGTGGAAGGTGGGAGAAAATGGTTCATAGAATGGACTCTAGATGAAGGAGATACCTAGATGAGCAAAGAAGGCAAGCTAACTGAGGGTGATGGGAGGGGGAAACGGGAAACTCCCTAAGGCACATGATGTACAATCACAAACATAGAAAAGTCAATTACTAAACCTAATATGAGAAGGAGGGAAGGGGAGGGAATGAGGGTGGGAATTGGGGAAGGGTTAAATGAGTGCTGTGTGCATGTATGCCTCTATCAGCTTGTACCTCATTAAGATGTATGATTACAATGCACTAATGAAAAAAGGAAATTTGGTTTATATAATTTCTGCCACCACCATTTATGCTGTCATAGTTAATAGTACTGAGCAGGTAGTAGTGTTTACTTAACACTATATCTAGTTCACAGCTATCTTCTGTTTTTATTGTGAATCATTGACCTAAGCATTTCTGTTATTTGGGGTTAGTAGTGTTGTAGATGTCATATGAGGTATCTGGTATTTATTCTAATTCTGTATATTGTTCAACAGTTCTTATTTCCCTCTTTTATGCGGGGTGTTTGGAATCTAATTTAACAGTATGGGTTTACAGATAGGTTCTCAAAGATTGACCTAAATCCTCATTCCACCTAAGAAACTAGTCACAGTTTTCTACTAAGTACCACCAAAGTATTAGCAGGAAAAATATATTACAAAACCCAGTTGGAAACATAATAAAAAAAAATCTCACAGAAAACTGATATCTGGTAACATTTTGCCAAGAATACATTGTGCCTTAAAAATGAATTTGCATAAGACTGAAAAACAAATATTTCCATACAGATGCAAAAATCTCAACATAGGGATACAATAAATGTGAAAAACAGGTAACTATATGTCTTCATATCTTGTATGGGGAAGGGGAGAAGTGGAGAGGGAGCTGGGGAAAAGCTCACCAAGTACTGTTTGCATGTATGTCACTACCAATATGAACTGCATTATGATGTGAGACTGTACTGTACCAATAGAAGTATAAAAAAGAAAAAAGTCACGCTAATATGGTTCCTCCTATGGTTCATAATTCACTAGCAACTGACAACAAAGATATCGAAATAGGTGAGATACAAGAATAATAATTCAAAAAATTATTATTAAAAGACTGATGAAAGAGCACAGAAAAAATGAATAAATTAAGTAAGTTAAGTACAGAGTATAGGTGATTAATTCAACATAGAGAGATACTGAAAAAGAATCAAGTAGAGATTTTGGAAATCAAATACATAATAAATCAAATATAAATTTAGTGGAAAGTTTCCCCCAATAGAGTTAACTATACAGAAGACAGACACTTATAGCTGGAAGACAAAGGCAGACCTTGAACTTTCAGGTGGGATTAAGTAAAAATAATTAACCGTGATAATAATAAATAGGAACTCTGTGACTATATCAACAGACCAAATTTAAGATTCATTTGAATCAAAGAAGGAGTCGAGATACAAGCTAAATGCATGGATAATACTTTCAAGAGAATAATTTGGAGGAGAAACTCTAGTGGAGTGAGGGAGGTGGTCTAGGGAAAGTTAGGGGATGGAGAGGAATAATTAATGAAGGAAACACTTCCACCAATATCATGTACATATGTGAGAATATCAAGGCCAATCTCAGTATCTTATGAGGAAGGAGGAGAGCAAAGGGAGCTGCAGGAAAGCTCACCAAGTGCTGTGTGCATGGATGTCACTACCACGGTGAACCACATTATGATGTGAGACTATAATGCACCAATACAAGTATTTTTAAAAAAGTGTTCTAAACTATAACTCAACTGTTTTTCTAAAATAAACACATCATAGAATCATATAAAAGCCATTTTCCTTGTACTTTAGATACAAGAAGAATATGACCAGTAGAAAAGTGGAAGTGGATGGAGGAGAGGAAAGAAGGATTTAGGAAGGAAATAGATCAAATACTATTATGTTAATATGTAAAAGTATCGATAAAATTATCACAATCATGTATGGCGAGGGAGGATGGGAAAGCATGGTGAGATATAAATGGAAACACACCAAGTGATAAATGCATTTGTATGTGTATATAACTTTGATTTATATGTATATATAATTGCAAATATATACATATATGTGTTATATATTTGAAATATGATATGTATATATGACACTTTGAATCACTCTGGTGTATAATAATATCATAATAAAATTATGAATAAATAGAAGAAACCTCAACACAAATGTCATGTTATACATTTGGTGAGAGAGCAGCTGAATGTAAAAGCAGGAAAAATAAATAAATAAATAAACAAACAAACAAACAAATAAATAAATAAATAAAAGCAGCAATTTTTCTATGCCAAGAAATATATCACCCACTAAGTGTAATCCATTTTAGAGTGGCACTAATTTACAGCTCATGATAATCACAGTATTTCACACTGGAATTTATTTTCTACACTATAAACTTTTTTTTTTTTTTTTTTGCGGTACTGGGGATTGAACCCAGGGGCATTCTACCTCCGAGCTATACCCCCAGCCCTATTTTTTATTCTTTATTTTGAAACCAGGTCTCACTAAGTTTGGGAGGGCCTCACTAGGTAGCTGAGGCTGGCCTCGAACCCGGATCCTCTGGTCTCAGCCTCCTGAATGCTGGGATTACAAGTGTGCGCCACCATGCCCAGCTCACTATAAACATTTTTAAGGAGTTTTTCTGCGCAAATTTCTAATGTGAACAAGAAAATAATTTATACTACTTAAGAGGGAAAGTCAGGAAACTTTTCAAGGCTTGAAAACAAGGCTTCTAAAACTAATGACCTTGTCATAAATTATTCTTATCTTTAAAAGTGCTTAACACACTCCCCAGATACAAAGGCCAGCTTAGCATTCTGTATTTTGTGCAGCAATGCTTTGGAATAGTCTATATGTTATCTTCTCAGTTAGCGAGCCCCTGCATGTGAGTATTAGCGAGGGTCTAAAACATGGCACTGACACTTGATAAAATGTGAAGTATTGAAGAGTAGAAATGAAAGAGTGAACGCCTCTATATTCTCCCTCTTTCCTTCCCCTGATTAGATTTAGTGTCTCCAATTTGTCCCAACAGCATAGAGTGAATAGGTCATTAGAGCAAGAGGCCCACCTTTTTGATTTTATCATTATCAGATGTCCCACTTAGAATGCTAACTTTTAAAATCTGGGAATATATATATATATATATGTATATATATATATATATATACATATATATGTGTGTGTGTGTGTGTGTGTGTGTGTGTGTTTGTGTGTGTGTGTGTGCGCCACCATGCCCAGCTCACTATAAACATTTTTAAGGAGTTTTTCTGAGCACCATATATATAATGTTTTTATCTCTAAATATCTAGTTGTGGCCTAGAATATTATACTTAATGTTATTGGGATAATCTAAACAAGTGTTATTTTGGATTCTGCATAAAAACTACATGTTCCAGGCAAGTTTTAGGTGAATATTGACAAAGAGTTGTTACTTTTAGTTGAGTTAATACTCATGCTAGTACAGACATAATATTAAATAAAATATAATGTAAGTTAACAATAATCAAATAATAATATTTTCAATTAAGCTTTTTATTGAATTAGGAAGAACACATTTAATTTTATATCGTTAAGATGGCATGTTTTAAAGCACTACAACATTTTAGCTACTAAATTTGTGTTTTTTGTAAATGGAAGAAGGTAAAAATTGTGTTCTGGACATGGATAAGTGAGTACTTCTTCATCCTGCAAATATATTCATCTGTTTGAAGTTTATGACTTTTTCCCAGAGAGAGCTTAAATATCATTTGTTTCAGAATTGTGCTGAAAATTTAGTGTTATGAATGGAGATAGTACAATTTCCCATCTAACTTGATTTTCTAGTTTTATGCAAGGTAACTGTGTTTCATACCCAGTCCACAAAATGCAAGCCCATAAATTTGAGTATTTATAGAAATTCAGAGGGATTAGGGAAAAGGAGGTCTTTTTATATAGACGTGTATTTTTATAAAAGTAATGCATGACTTGAAATAAGAAAAAAAAGATTAATTGATAGATTAGATCCTAAAGATAATTATAACTTAATATTCTCTTAATTAAAGCATATCTAATCCTTACTTTTCTATATCATGCTTCTGAAATAAAGCAAGTACTGAACAAGAACATTATACACAGACTGCAAATAAACCTAATTTAATTTTATAATGAAATTTGTTAATGCGAAAAAAATACTTTAATCTGCATCTCCAGATTTTCTGTCTTTTGAAAGTAAAATATATTTAATTAGTTTAGCTGATGTAAATAATACTATGCAAAAATTATGATTTTAAAAGAGTGTGTTTATAAAATTAATGGGAACTTGCAAAAATTTCTGATTCCAAGGGCTTACTCCCAGGAGATATTGATCAGTGAGTCCACAGTGATATATCAGGCAACTCTTATGAACTAAATCACATAACCTCTTAGTTTCATGTGTCTGACCCAGAAATTTATGTCTCATGTCACAGGAAACAAAGAATATCAGTGTGTTTATTACAGTTGCCCCTCTATTAGGACTCCAAGATTAATGGAGATGGGCTCAGATGAATGTCTAAACAAGTATTGGTCTGTTACAGAAAGGGAACTCTGAGCTTAGAGAATAAAAGTATCATTGTCAAAACAAAACTCTGGGTGCAGTTTATATTTTATAAAGATTTCTATGATACTTGCCACTTTTTTGTCCAGAATCCTTAGAAAGTATGAGAATAAACTGGGCATCGTGACATATGTCTACAATCCCAGTATTTGAGAGGTTGAGACAGAAAGAACACAATTTCATGTTGAGCCTTGGCAACTTAGCAAGACCTTGTCAAAATAAAAAGGACTGGGGTGTAGTTCAGTGATAAAATACTCCTGGCACAAATCTTCAGTACAAAAGATGAAAAGAAAAAAATAAAGTATAGTATAAGAATATCTCTTCTCCAAACCAGGGTTCCTGGATTTCAAATCTGGAAGCATACAGTACACTTTCTGGAGGTACAGAAAGTGTGCTAAGATTGCTGGAATGGACTTACCAGATTTATGCATGAGTATCAGACTGAATTGTACCTCTTAAAGGGTCGTTTCATTAAAAATGAAACAATTGATATTTTAAAACAACAGTTAATACATTAACATGTTTAAACATGTTTCCTGTATCCTTGCATAAAGTCAAACTTAAAAAGGTATCATCCACAATAAATCTCTTACTTTATTTTAACATATTCGGATAATAATTTTTTTTAGTTACTATTACTACGAGTAGCAAACTAATGCACCTGGACTGTGACCAATATTTCCACATGTTATAGTAGAAAATAATAAAGCCAATTCAATAACAACTCCACTGGGGGAAAAGCATTATATCTGTTTTCACCTCCCTACAATCTCATGATAATTTGGGAGAAATGGGAAAATATAAATCATGTGCTGCTGTCTTTCTGTGTTCATGGAAGATTGATTCTAGAATGCTTTGAGTCTAGTAAAATTTGTGGATACATAAAATGGCTTAGTATTCATATAGAACCTATATACTTCTTATATACATGAAATGACCTCTATAATAACATGTGATATAATATGTAATAATTTATAAAACAATGTAAGTAGTTGTTATATTATTGTGTTTAGGGAATGACAAGAAAAATAAAAGGATTGTACATGTTTAGAACAGAAAAAAAGAATAGATAAACACATTGATTTAAAATTAGAATAAATAAACATGATTTTAATTTCTACTTTCTTTTGTGTATGTAGCGGGACACTGGGGACTGAACTCAGGGGCATTCTACCTCTGAGCTACACCTCTAGTCCTATTTTTATTCTTTATTTTGAAACATGGTTTCACTAAGTTGAAAAGGGCCTCATGAAGTAACTGAGGCTGGCTGCAAACCCAGGTCCTCAGGTTTCAGCCTTCCAAATACTGGTATTACAAGCATGCACCACCACGCCCTGCTTAAGTTCTATTTTCTAACACAAATGTTATTTTCCATTAAAATAATACTAAGTACAAATATTTTACTGGTAAATATTCTTCTACAAAACTATACACATACCATTGCTTTTACTTCTTTCAATCATATGACATATGCTTTTAGCATGACCACTGTATGTAGATTATAAAGACAATAATAAGGACATGATTAAATTATATATTTTATTAATTTACAAACTACATAAGATACTTCATTTTTTTCTGATACATTACATTTTCAAGCAAAGAAGTTCTACTAAACAAGAACTGGCTTTGGTTCAACACTGAACATTTCTTTTTTTTTAAATTTATTTATTTATTTTTGTATATGTACATTTTTGTAGGTACAAATTGATAAAGACAAATGTGCACACATTTCTCATCTGACCCTTTCCCCAATTCCCACCCCGCTCCCTTGCCCTCCCTCCCTCTCAAGTTCAGTTCAGTGAGTGATCTTGTTATAATTGTGTAAGTACATCATGTGCCTTAGGATGCTTTCCCCCCCACCCCCCCCGTCCATTCCCTTCAGTTAAATCAACTTCTTTGCTTATCAAGAATCTCTCCCTTTCATCTGGAGACCCTCTTATGCCCCACCTTCTCCCTAGCATCCGCATATTAGGGAGAACATATGCTTCTTTACCCTTTGTGACTGGCTAATCTCACTTAACATAATGTTTTCCAGTTGCATCCATTTCCCTGCAAAGAACATGATTTTGTTCTTCTTTATGGCTGAGTAAAATTCCATTGTGTACATATCCCATAGTTTTGTAATCCATTCATCTGTGGATGGACATCTTGGCTGTTTCCATAGTTTGGCTATTGTGAATTGAGCCGCTATAAACATAGATACACATGCATCGGTCTGATAGTTTGGTTTCCATTCTTTTGGGTATATACCAAGTAGTGGAATTGCTGGGTCATATGGTAGGTTCACTCCCATTCGTCTGAGGA
>PVLC010041846.1:0-13185 GCA_004027655.1 Graphiurus murinus
TTTTTTTTTTTTTTTTTTTTTTTTTTGCAGTACTGGGGATTGAACTCCGGGGCGTTCTACCTTCGAGCTATATCCCCAGCCCTATTTTTTATTCTTTATTTTGAAACCAGGTCTCACTAAGTTGCAGAGTGCCTCACTAGGTAGCTGAGACTGGCCTCGAACCCAGATCCTCCGGTCTCAGCCTCCCGAATGCTGGGATTACAAGCATGCGCCACCACGCCGGGCTTACATTGGTTCATTTCTAATGAGGCAGTGAGTGAAACACTCAAAATACTAAGAGATACACATCTCATCAGAAGAGGTTTGTTTTCTGAAAATGTTTTTTCCAAATGTTTTTTCCATCTTCTAGCCAAGAGAACACAGAATAATAATGTCCACCTCTGACCCGCAGGCTCGGGCCCTCTGCTGGCCGCAGCACTCCCTCTCCCTGCCGGTGCCTTCTGATTGACAGGATCCTCAGCTCTTTGATTTGGAAACATGCAATTTCCCAGACTCCTCTGCGGTGGGGAGTGGTCATGTGACCTGCCACTAGCCAATGAGGTGGAGGTGCGCCCCTTCCTGGGTAAAAAGTGCTTCCTCTCTCCTTCATCCTTCTTCCTGAGGGTGGGGTGCTGAGCTGCACAGGTGTGGCATCCACCTAGAGCTGGTTGCAACCTGGACCGCCCACCTCAGACATACTACACCCCGCACTGAGCCTGGGACTGGGAAGCAGGCCACCTCCACCCCATCATTAGAGGGCTGAACACAAAGGAGGGTGTGGCGGCCATCCCCAGGGCAACAGCGCCCACCAGGTTACAGGCCCCGCCTCCCTCCTACCTATCCTAGATGATTGGCAATGAGGCCATCCAATTCCAGTGTTTTCTTTCTCCTTTGGGGCTCAGGGAAGGCAGGCGGCCTCTATGTACTAAAATAAATATTCCATCCACTGGTTTGTTTGCTTTATTTTATTGCTTATTTTATTTGATGGTGAAACCAGCCCGCCAGCCTTCTCTAGGCAAAACATGGGATGTCCAGACAGCAGAAGCCCATGAGCCGCTTCCTGCACGCTCCGCTCGGCCCGGCCACTGTCCCCCGGTGAGGAGCCCCAGCTGCAGAAGCTGCCGGGCCGGCTGGGAGAGGCTGAAGGGGCTCAGCGGGCGCCAGCGTGGCCCCTGCTCCCTGGTGTCCGTCTGTAAAATGGCAGTGACCAGAACCAGCCTGCGTGGCTGGAGGGTCAGTGGCACCAGGGAGAGAGCAGAGCGCCCTGCACTAACTTCCAACCTCCTGCCTCCACCAAGCTCTGGGCCACACCCCGACTCACAGCCGCGCCCCCATTCTGACCACGGCGTCCTGGCCTCTGCTCCCTCGCCCAGGACAGCGCCCTGGACCTATGACCCCAGGGACGGAGGGAGGAACCCAGGTGGGCGCCACCCAGCAGTGGCCAGGAGCCCAGGGGCTCATCTGTCTGTGGACAGCAGCTGGGCAGAGCAAGAGGAGAGCCCCCCCTCCTCTTCCCTGAGCTGCCCCCAAATCCCTCACCGATGCCTCCCACTGGCCGGCATAGAAGCACTTTCAATTCCTGCAGCCCAGAGCAGGGCCACGGAAGGACCAGGAGGGGACCCTAGGGGACCCAAACAGACCCAGGGCTCTAGAGATTCACAGAGGTTACTGTGGCAGTCTCCCAGGAATCCCTCGGGCACCATCTTGGAGCAGAAAGAGCAGGAGGCCTGAGTCCGCCATGCCCCAGGGCCAGGCCACAGGCCAGAAACTCTGGGCTTCTCTGATTCTGAGGTCTGGGGTGGGCCTGAGCCCCTGCATGGCTAACCACCCCCAGGCGACACTGAGGATGGTATGACTGCGACCCCAGGGCAAGTCACTAGCCTGTGAGCACCACAGGTACAGGACAGGTGTCTCCTGGGAAGATCTGAGCCGACATAGGTTTAGGATTTGCTAAGGGCCCGGCCCTTCTTCCTCATGCAAGCCGGAACTAAGATCAGCACCATCTGCAGAAGAGAAAGCCAGACCCAGCAAGTCCAGGAAACAGGCAGAGACGGCCAGCCAGTCAGTGCAGAAAAGTGATGCTGGGCAGTCCCCTGCCCGCTTAGTTCTGGGCTTTGCAGGGTGGCCCAGGGACTGTCACAACAGTCCTCTACTGAGCGCACGCTGGGGACCAAGCCCCCCATTCACAGGCACAACTCCTCACTGACCCCAAAAGAGAGATGGCTAGCTCCATTTTACATAGGAGGAGAACACCGAGGCTCTGAAAATGTAAGGACTTCCGTAAAGGGACCCAGCGAATGAGGGCAGAGCCCCGTGTGACCCAAACCAGGCATCACACCCCCGCCTCTCAAACTCACCGCTCGTTTAGTCACTCAATGAGTAGTTACTTAGCAAAGCACTACAAGTCCCATTGAGAGTGTGTGCTCCTTAATCACACAGCCCGACTTCAAGTTCCCCTTCGCCCCCGCCCTCTACAGCTGCTATATGTCCTTGGGGATTCTGCGCAGGTTTCCTCACCTGTCAACTGGGAACTGATGTCCCCCACCTGAGAGACGCCTCTGAGTCATTCTGTGTGGTGTCTGGGTATCTGGTGCACAGTGAACTCTGCGTGAATGTAAAGTGCTCTCTTTTTTTTTTTTCCAGTGTTGGAGATTGAACCCAGGGGCGTTCTACCCCTGAATTACACCCCCAGCCCTTTTTTTTTTTTTTTTTTTTTGAAACAGGGTCTCACTAAGTTGCTGACAGCCTTGCTAAGTTATTAAGAGCCTCGATAAGTTGCTGAGGCTGGCCTGGAACCTGTGATCCTCCTGTCTCAGCCTCCCAAGTACTGGGAAAACCAGCATGCACCACCACACCCAGCTTACTAAGCTCTATTCTAAGTGCATCTCCTGGGAGCCCTGGGCATTCACCAATCTTGACACCCAGAGTCCGGGGAGGGAGACAGCTGACTCATTAAAAACTAAGAAAGCTGCCGAATAAGTGAATGTCCAAAGGAGGGTTCCAGGATCGAGGTCGGGGTGATGGGCAGCCTAGGGGGTCTAGGGGGCAGCGTCGCTGAGCTGCAGCGTGGCCTGGCTGGGCCTGGTGCCCCGGTCACACGGGACTGGGTGGGTGGGAGAAATCTGTGACGTCCACCGCTCCAGATGGACACACTGTCCAACCCCCCAGCAAGCCTCGGAGCGGCCCAGGAGGGAGGCCCGGCCCCATCCCTCCCCTGCGGGAGAGTCAACAGTCTCCTCTCCAGTCTCTTAGGAGAAGCAGAGGAGGCCTCCTGACAGACAGGCAGGGATTTGCTCTGTGGGGCTTGTTTGCACAAAGGATCTCGGCTTCTTCCTCCTGTCATGCAGTGCAAACACGTTAGCTGACCCTTAAAAGAAATCCGCATGATTTTCAGTCTCCTTCCAAGAGAACTTGACGGGCCGGGTGGGAGTGGCGGTGGGATGGGGGTGAGGTGCGTTTCTCTTTACCTTTTAACTAAAGCACAACCCCCCGCCGGATTGCATTCAGCTGTTAGGAGGGCAGTAAATACACCTCCCCGGCTTCGTCCACAGAGGTCAATCGTGACTCTCTCCAGAAACTCAGAGCGGAAACTTGACAAAGACAGGACACAGAACGTGAAATGGTGCATAGCATGGTTACGCCAGGTCAGCGACAGACAGACAGACAGACGTGACAGCTTGGCCAGCAGCGAGGGCCTCCCGGGGCTGTTGGTGGAATCTCACAAGTGAAGACGGTGCCCGGCCGGGCTTCCTACCTCGCCTCGGTAAAACGCAGCCCAGAAGGGGTAGTGATCTCCGCGTCTGCTGAGGGCCCGTCGGCTCCACTGGCAAATTGAGACGCACAAATAGTGTAGGCAAGGCTGTGGTCAAACAGGCTGCTTAAGTTCGTTTTTTTGTTTTCTTTTTTAAATCTTGCCCTAAACCAGGTAAGACATATATTTGCAACTGAAAGCCTTTCCTCCGCCTCCCAACCCCCGGCTCAGTTTCTGAAACCTGAAATATTTTCAACTAAATGAGAAAACGTTTGCTGTTGAATGACCTGTTAGAGCTGCCACAAACGGGATTTCTGGAAATAAACAAGGCAGTAAGAAGCCCGCCCAGAGCAGAAACTTAAGTCAATGTTAATAGGCGGCGTAATTAAATTATCCCTTAAGCCAAGGTGCCGAGTGACACATTTTTTTTTTTTTTGCATTAATTCTAATAAGATCACCTCCACGCAACTGCAGGAATCTGAATGTTCCTCTTGTCAGAGTCACTAATTTTATTTTCTGCTGTTTCTACGTCTCGAGTAGCATCAGACCAAAAAGTATTTGGGACATGGAAGTTCATATTTTCTCTGTATCATTTGACAAAGGTTCACTTGATACAAATGTGGTTTGATAAGCAATGCTTATTTTTCTACGAGCTAGTATCTTGCACAAGAAAATTAGAACTAAGTTTCAGGGAGATTTATTTTAATGTTCTTACTGTTGCTTGCTGGTCATTGCTACTCGGTACTTCAATGACTTTCTCCCCAAGAGCAAAACCTTTAAAGCAGAACAGAATCTTTATTTGAATAGCTGGTATTTTGCACACTCGTTTTATTAATGTGTAGACGAGTTATGAAGAGTCGGCAACTGACTTGCAGAATCTGTAAATACATACAACTGTAAGAGCTCCCGTGCCATTTGATTAAATTTTTAAGGAATGATATAAGATTCCTCACTGTCAGCCTTGATGAAGTCGTTGTTCTCCGCGGCATTTACGTACTTCTTAGTTCTTAAGTAGTATTTTAAATTTGGAGTCAAATAACCCCCCTCTCTTTTTCTCCCCAAGAAGAAATGATAACATCACTCTTAGGAAAAGAAATAAATCTTTTTGTGGCTGCTATCAAATTCAAGTTTGTTTAAACTGTCGACAGGCACGCTACATTTTAAATTAAAAAGTGATGTGGTAAATTATAGCCAAAAAAATAAATTAATTAATGGATCATGTTGTCCCATTGAAATCATCCAAAAGGTTTTAAAATTATTTCTATTTAAATAATAAACTGAGACATGAGAATCCCAGGTTCAAGGACAGCCTCAGTAACGTAGTGAGACTCTCAGCAAACTAGTGAGACCCTGTTTCAAAACAAACAAAAAAAATTGAAAAAGGCCAGGAGCGTAGGTTGGAGGTAGAACGCCCCTGGGTTCAATCCCAAGTACCGAAAAAAAAAAAAAATTTAAAATGTTGCATATGATTGATCATCGTTCTTCAGATTCTCTCTAGCAAGAGATGAGGATAGAAAAATGTTCATTTTTTTTAAATACGCTGGAAACTGTCCTGGGCTCAATGATGGGAAGCGCTTCAAGGCTGGTCGCAACATTGAGCAGGTGCTAATTTAAGGAAAGAGTCTCCCACGAACGGGAAAGTGCTTTTGGAAAAGACAAAGCTATGATCCATCATATCGATAGTTACACATGCCCGGTTTAACTTGTTCCCTTTTATGCATACAAAATTCCACGTGCTACACATTCTTTGTGATCCCTATAGGATAAAAGTGAGGGCATCTTTTACTTCTTAAGTCACAGGCTACCGAGGAAATATTGAAGCAGCCCCTATGTTCCTTCCATTCTCATCCCAAGCATTTCCAGGAAGCATTTCTTTGAACTCTAGCTGGGCCCTGTCTCCGACCATTTCAGAGTGGTGGAACTTTTGGCTTAAATACTTTCCATCGTCTTTGAGGGCTTAGCACGTTGCAAATGAGGCCTCGAGCAGTTTCTGTTGTTACTTTAGCGGCCATTGCATGCACGCTGGGAGCTGGGAGCTGGGAGAGGTGACCGGCCCTGGCCGAGTTGATTTCTCATGATTTCTGAGAGCAAATCTCAGCGTCTGCCTTCCCCACCCCCACCCAGGATGACTCTAGAAGTAACATCGCCACCTACCGGACAGCAGCCAGACCTCCCTAAGTGCGGGCTGCTTTCTGTTTCAGGAGCCCCAGTGGGAAAGTTCCAAAACCCACTTAGGCTGTGGAATCCCACGGTCTCAGGGATAGAAGCACAAGAGCAGAATGCCGTAATCAGAAGCGCAGGGAAGTAGAAACGTCTTTTTCTGCACGCCTGTGGTCTATAGTGATTTAGAAAACTGGCCTTACCCCCATGCAATCGCTTCCCAAAAGAAGAGATTTTTTTTTCCTTTTAAATTAGCTGTGAATTGCTGTAGTGAGGACAGGCACACACCTTTCTCCCTGCATACTTCCTGGGGGGTGTAGGTAGGACAGACGTGGGTACACGAGGGTCAGAAGCAGAGGGTGCACCCCACTTCTGATGGAACTCTGCAATCCCTTCTGGACCCTAGTAAGGTCTCAAGGATGCCGAGCCCAAGACCGAGATAACCCAAATATTATTCTAAATGCTTTTTTTCAGGCACTTAAGCGAAACAACTTTCATTTTTGAAGTTTATATAACTTTTCTTTATAAATATAATCACATTCTGATTATACCCCTGCCTGGGGGTCGATTTCTGGATTTTCTTAGTGCAAATAACCTGTCTTGTCTTCCCACCTCTAACACTGCTGGATTTGTTCAAAACTCAAGTATTAATTGTTTTCTCTATGTAATTAAAGGCAGGGAATCCTGGTCACAGAGGACTCAATGTTCATCTTCTTTTTTGTTTTTTCTTTTTTTTTTTTAAATAGTTTCCCACACTCGTCGGAATAATTTTCATGAAAAGGAAGGAGTCAGTTATAGTCGAGAAGACCAGCATATCTTTTCTTTATGCTCCTCCAATATTTTGATAAAAAGTTCAGAAGATTTAGAAACACGGATAATTTATGTTTACAAATAAAAATTACAATTAAATTTATTGAGTACCACAATGCACCTATTCTCAAAGAAAAACATTTCTCCTGAAGCTTGTTTCTCTTTATTACAGATCGTAAAAGAACCTGTAAGTGTCTAGGAGCCGGACGCCAGGCTTGCTCTTGGATTACAATCACACATTGCTTCATTTCATGTGTGTGTGTGTGTGTACACTGAAGTATTTACATTTTGTAACTTAATTTCTTACTCAATCGAATCTGAAAGCTCTGGACATTATAAAGGCAAAGCCATTTTCTGCCAGAATGAAATGAGAAAATGAAAATTTTAAAAATTCATTTTATTAGGTAAATTCAGTAGGGACCCACCGAGAGCCCCTGAAATAAGCCAGCCGCCCCTGTTTACTTTCTCCATCTCTCGGAGCCTAAAAATGAAAACTGAAGTCACTCCCCTCCCCTTCCTATCCGATGTTTGTGTAGAAATTCTAGAGTCTCTTTTCCAAAGAGTGGAGACTGGTGCTGAGGGCTGACACACCGGGGTTCACACACGTGGGGAGCCCAAGGGAAAGTTACCCCCAAGCTAAAGCGGAGGGCCGGAGGGGTCAGGAAGATGGGGAGGCGCTGGGAGAGGCTGGGGGCACTCACGGTTTGGAGTCTACTTCGTCGCTTGGTCCCAAGTCCAAAAGGAAATGTGGCTCTTTTGTGCAGAAGCAGACGCAAGTATCCAGGAAGTTGGCAAAGTCACTAGCTAAACAATCAACAGTGAAAACCAAACAAATAAAACACCAAATTTAGCCCCCCCCCCCATAATGGAAAAGAAAGTGAGCAAAGACCAGGCAGGGGAAGATAACGTATTTTTCCTGTGACCTGAGCCAGGCCCCAGGTTAATCTAAGTTCGAATTTGGAATATTTGCTCTTGTACGTCCACATGATATAAAGGATCCTTTGAATGGCCGCAGTGTGTTTTGGTTGATTGCAAACCCCGAGATCCGCTGCATGGAAGGGCACGAATTCCTGCCGCAGATCTGAAACGTGTTTTCCTGCGAAAATACTCTTTAAAACTCAGCGACCCCCAGCCCTAACGAGAGCCTTCAATGACAGGAAATGTTAACCATTTTAAGCACTTTTTATTTGTGTTCCCTCCAAAGCTGAGGGAGTGGGGAGAGAAATGTACATTTCATGATTGGGCCTGAAGTTAAGATCAATGGGGTAAGCGTGGATGAGGGTGTTTATGAACATGACGTCCTCAGTCCTGAAGCTGGCCCTGGCGACAAAAGTGGCTTTGCTTTGAATTCCTACAGGAGGAAAAAAAAAAAAAAAAAAGCTTGCAGGTTACAGAAAAAGGTGTTTCAAATTCTATGTGCTGTTGACAAATAGAGGCAACACCCTTCCTTCACTTTTCAGCTGAGTTGTCTTAGGAAAATGTCCGTCTTACAATGTTGTGATGTTGAGATGCGTATGTATATGTTCTCCCTTGGATCAAAAGAAAAAAAGAAAAAAAAAAAGAGAGAGAGACTTTTTTTTTCCACTAAAGCAACTAAACACTGAAGCCCAGAAACACACGGAATGTGTATAACACTGTCCTTCAGAAATCCATCCTGCAAATTTTTTAAGCCCTCTCTTTGATCCAAAGCCGGCAGAGAATTCTATTTTCTCCATCCTGTGCATTTTGCATGAAGCAGCCCAGGGTGGGTTTACACAAACAGATGCCTAGACCTGAATGTTTCTTTCAGTTAGGAACTGGAGGGGGCCTGGATCCAGGGGGAAAGGGGGAAAGGGGTGGTGGTCGAGAGGATTAGTTAGAGGAAAGGGGAGAGAAACTAGCGTTTAGGTGGAGAACGAAGACAGTCATCGACCCTCCGTGCTGAAAATGTTTGAAACCACCTCAGCGCGTCGATCCTGCGCGAGCCGGGCGTCCCTGTTGAAATTCTTCTGCCTGAAAGATAAATGTTCAGCTCTATTCAAGAGTGTCAAGTATAGAAAACAAAACAAAAACCCTTCTGAGTGTGTTTTCAGAAGATAATCTGCTGTACGCCAAGTGCAGGGGAGGGGGGTCAAGGGGAAAGAGGCAGGTCTGCGTAGCAAACTCCAGAGGTGGTTTCATCTTGGGCACCCCGGGGTCTGATGGAGTCAGCCGAGGAAAGTAAGCCCCAGGAGAGGGCCTGCACAGGCCGAGGCAGGTGACGCCCTCCAAGCTGGACGCTGAGCCACCAAACCCTCTGGCCCCCACCCCCACCCCCGAACATACCAGGGTATCAAAGCTGAGCTGCATATTCTGGGGCAGGCGACATCTGGTGCGTCTCCTGAGAGGGCTCTGTGCTGGGTCCTTCCTGGTACGGAGAGAAGATGCTGGCTGGGTCCAACCGCCCCCTGTACCACCCAGGCAAGATTAAGGGGGTGGCTGGAACCTCCGAGGGTCACCCGCGCACCCCCGCTGCCATCTCCACACTGGGTTTCTGGTTTGAGGGAGAAGGACGACATTGAGCTAGGCCATGGACGGTCCCCCGCACCTCAGAGACCTTGCCAGAATCCTCCAGACCCGGTGGAAGAAGACAGCTTTCCTCACCTTTCCCTGCACACCGGCCAGTCACCGCCTCACCTCTCTATCTCCAGGCTCCAGGGAAGTCCTGAGCCCCAGCCAATCGCCGGGACAGGGTCTTCGAAATAGCACACAGAGGACACTGCTGAACATTTCTTTCTTTCTTTCTTTTCTTTTCTTTTTTTTTTCTTTTTTTTTTTTTTTTTTTTTTGTGTGTGTGTGTGTGTGTGTGTGTGTGTGTGTGTGTGTGTGGTACTGGGGATTGAACCCAGAGGCATTCTACCTTCTAGCTACATCCCCAGCCCTATTTTTTATTCTTTATTTTGAAACAGGGTCTCACTAAGTTGCAGAGGGCCTCACTAGGTAGCTGAGGCTGGCCAGGAACCCGGATCCTCCGCTCTCAGCCTCCCGAATGCTGGGATTACAAGCATGCGCCACCACGCCTGGCTTGCTGAACATTTCAAAAGAGAATCGTCCCAGACATTTATTTGTGTTGTTCCTTTCACTGCGTGTAGAGAGAGCACAACCTGCGTGTCCGGGTGGGCGGCGAGCAGGAAGGGAGAGAAAGTTCCCCGGAGCGGCGGCAGTGGCATTGGTGGCAGCAGCAGCGGCGGCCAAGAATAATTTTTTTTTTTTTTTTTTTTTTTTGCGGTACTAGGGATTGAACTCAGGGGCATTCTACCTTCAAGCTATACCCCCAGCCCTTTTTTTTATTCTTTAGTTTGAAACAAGGTCTCACTAGGTTGCGGAGGGCCTCACGAGGTCAGGAGTAATTTACTGGCAATCACACAAGCCCTGGTAGAGGCTCCAGCCAGAGGAGAGGAACCAGGACGCTCATTGCAAACCTGACAAGGTCGGGCTGCTGCGTGGAGGAAATCTGGGGGGGCTCTGGCCCTGGGACCCCCAGACTCAGCAGCCACCCCCACCCCTTTGCCATCTCTCAAGGCCACCTCAAGCCCAGGCCACCGAGCTGGTAAATGTCCCTCTGGCTCCCGTTGCCCTGCTCTTGCTTCCAACCATGTTGAGACAGTCACAGCCCCAAGGCTGGAGCTAGCAGGGACCTGACAGCTGAGAGCCGTCCAGAGGACCGCAGCGGGGAAGGGAGAATGTGCTAGAAGGAGGCAGAGCCCAGCCCCCGGGCCCGGAAGGCAAGCGACATCTACTTTTTCTTTTACTGATCTTCCTTTGAAGTGCCAAAAAAACAAACCAGAAATGACACGCATGTCAGTGCAAACAGAATGTGGCGGCCTCACGCATGCATGGGTACACACACGTGCGCGCGCGCACACACACACACATACCCAAACACATTTTATTTTAAATTGTATTTGTTTTCCATGCCGGCCTATGTCTTCTGACTGAAGGCCCCTTTTCAGACTTCTACCCTCTGCTCCTGGAGAGCTTCCCTCCTGAATGTAAACATGGGCATTTCCCAAGACCCTTTGCTGGAATGTTCTGAAATGCTGGAGTCCACACATTCCCCTTTCTCTTGATGGCAGGCTTGGCTTGGTGACCCAGTGTGTGGGTGTGTGACCAGCCGGTGGAGAAGGAGGCCCAGCCGCCCAAGAGCCCTCAACGGTGCCGGCAGCCTTGTATAAATCCTGAAAGGTGACGGGGAGGGAGGGGGGCTGGCGGGAGAATTTGGGGGAATCCAATAGACAAAATACACAGCGCGGCCCGTAGGCCTCACCTTTACGAGGCGCAGAGCGCTCCTGGGATGGACGGGCCGGGACCTCGGGGGCCGCTTATTAGGTGCCTGATGAATTGCACGCAGGGCCGATGGCCCTCCTGGGGCAGCCCAAGCTCGAAACCCAAGTTTTATTAGCCTAATAAAATGAAAGCACGGAGCGGGGGTGGGGGGTGGGAGGAGTCAGGACATTTTTAGCTGGAAGAATAAATGCAAGGGAAGGTGGTGAGCCGACCGACTCGGAGATTATTTAGAAAGATGCTGGCAGCCAGGGCCCTTCCCCCAAAAGACCCCGAGTGCATCCAAGCGTCTGAGGCCAGCTGACCGGCCAGCAACGCAAGAGCGATGAAAGAAATCAAAGGACGAGGTTTCTCAGGGAAGTTACAAATCAGCGCCTGACGCCAGAGCCAGGGAACGCAAGCAAGGAAAGTAGCAGAGATGTTTCTGGAGTGATCAGGAGTCGGGAGAAGGAGCTGGGTCATCTGCTGTCGCAGATGGGAAAGAGAAAGGGCCACCACCAGGTGTTTCCAGTCAGCGAGAACAAATCAGGGGCACATGCGGCAGGGCTAAGGTTATACACGGAGACCCTAAACTTTGGAACCACCCGGGCACTGCGCATGCCTATTTTAGGACTGAGGCCAGAGCTCTGGGCGGCTGCAAGCACCATGTCCGGTGGCCCTGACAGCATACTTTGCCTGGGAACTCCCATCAAGGCCACCGGCTCCCTTCCCCTGAACCCCTAAGGAAGCAAAGGGGCAACTTGCTATCTCTGCATCCCAGGGGCAAACCTGCTGAGGCCAGTGACCGCCCAGAGACGCTGTGCACGGGAAGAGGAAGGACCGCTTCAGCGCAACCTGCCTGGAGAGCCGCACAGCAGCGGGCGCCGGCGTCTGGTGCCTGACTTCTGCTTGGGCATGCCGGCCTCGGAGGTGGCCCTGCCCCAGTCACTGACGTGGCAGTGTGGACAGAATCAACCGTCCCTGCACCTACAGCTGCTACCTGAGCCCAGCGCGCAGACGGAGGGAAGGCTAATCCTCCTGGAACGACAGGCTCTCACCTCCCCTCGGGCCTCTCCTTTTTTAAAAATAATAAAACAGCCAGACACAGTGGCTCACACCTGTAATCCCAGGGCATGGGAGGCTAAGACAGGAGGATCACAGATTTGAGACTGGCTTGGGCAACAGAGCAAGACCTTGTTGCAAAATAAAAATTAGAAAGTGCTAGGGGAAAAATAATAATAATAAATTAGATTACCCTATGGTGGGGGGAGAATGCTGGGGGTATAGCTCAGGGGTAGAATGCGCCTAGTACCACAGTAATCATAATAAATAATAAAACATATTTCACATACATGTGCACACACTAACATGGTTCTGTAAACGCTTCCTTCCTGGACCACATTCCATCCTCTGGTGGCCAGGCCTCCGACGCTGTCACATTCCAGCCTCTCCCAGCGTGGACAGAAGGAGGCATGGTCACCTCAACAGCATAGTCACCAGGCCATCCGACCCTGGGGTTATTTTGCAGCTAGGAAAGTTGACACCACCCCATTTGTTTTGTTTTTTGTTTGGGGTTTTTTGTTTTGTTTTTGGTTTTTTGTTTGTTTTTGGTTTTGTTTTGCAGTACTGGGGATTGAACCCAGGAGCATTCTACCTCTGAACTACATCTCCAGTCCTATTTTTTATTCTTTATTTTGAAACAGGGTCTCACTAAGTTGCAGAGGGCCTCACTAAGTAGCTGAAGCTGGCCGTGAGTCCGGATCCTCCTGTCTCAGCCTCCCAAGTACTGGGATTACAAGTGTGCACCACCACGCCAGCTTCAATTTTTTTTAAGTGGATGTGCAACATTGTACCTCGTCCAAACCCAGAGTGTCTAACACCAAGAACTAATTCTGGTGAAAACAGTAGACTCCAGTTAATAACAATGTATCGATATCAGTTCCTGGGTCTAAGGCAGGATGTTCAGACCAGGGGAGCTGGAGAAGGGATAAAATACGTCTCTCTCTCTCTCTCTCTCTCTCTCTCTCTCTCTCTCTCTCTCTCTCTCTCTCCCTCCCTCTCTCTCTCTCTCCTTCTCTTCCTCCTCCTCCTTCTCTTCCTCCTCCTCCTTCTCCTTATCCACCTTCTCCTCCTTCTACTTCTCTACCTCCTCCTCCCCTCCTCTTCCTCATCCTCCTTCATCTATCTATCTATCTATCTATTTA
>PVLC010041847.1:0-13207 GCA_004027655.1 Graphiurus murinus
GGAGGAGGAGGAGGAGGAGGAGGAGGAGGAGGAGGAGGGAGAAGTAAGCACAAGAAGAGACATCAAACAAAGAAACTGAGAAGTAATCAAAAAGAAAAAGGGGAAGCCCAGTGTGGTGGTGCACACTTGTAATCCCAGTACTTGGGAGGCTGAGTCAGGAGGATTGCAGGTTCTCGGCCAGCCTCAGCTACTTAGTGAGGCCCTCTGCAACTTAGAACCTGAAGAATTAAAAAAAAAAAAAATAGGGCTAAGGGTGTAGCTCGGAGGTAGAATGCCCCTGGGTTCAGTCCTCAGTACTGAAAGAAAAAAAAAGAAGAAGGAGGAAAAAAGAAAAAGGGACATAGAAAGGGTAATATCACAGAATTTGGAAAAAAAAGAAACTTTCAGGAGTCATACTGGCACTAAATTTTAGTTCTGTTCATTGCCATAGGTATAAATGCCATAGGTATAAATTAAAAGCCACAACCCAAGGATATATTTTGTTTTTTAATACTACTACCATCTACCAGCAAATGTGTAACATATAATGTATGTTACCAGAGATGTAAATAGAGAAAAGGAAAAATGGTTTTTACCTAAAACCATTTCTATTTTTATACAAATTATGATCAACCTCATCATAATAAAATTATAAAATAATGTTTATAGCCACACAATTCACAATTGCCAAACTATGGAACCAGCCAAGATGTCCACAACAGATGAATGTATTATAAAACTATGGGATATGCACACAATGGAACTTTACTCAGCCATAAAGAAGAACAAAATCATGTCATTTGCAGGGAAATGGATGAAACTGGAAAACATTATGTTAAGTGAGATTAGTCAGTCACAAAAAGTAAAAAATCGGATGCTCTCCCTAATATGTGGAAGCTAGGGAGAAAGTTGGACAGAAGAGGGACTCTAGAGGAAGGAGAAACCTTAGATGAGCAAAGAAGGTGACTTAACTGAAGGTGACGGTGAGGGGGCATCACCTTCAGTTCAAATAAAACTATAAAATAAAAATCAGTGAAATACTATTTCTTACCTATCTAAAAACAAAAAATAGAGCTGGGGGTGGTGGTGCACGCTTGTAATCCCAGTACATGGGAGGCTGACACAAGAGGATTGTAGGTTCTCAGTCAGCCTCAGCTACTTAGTGAGGCCCTCCGCAACTCAGTGAGACGCTGTTTCAAAATAAAGAATAAAAAACAGAGCTGGGCCGGGCGTGGTGGTGCACACTTGTAATCTCAGTACTTGGGAGGCTGAGACAGGAGTACTGCAGGTTCAAAGCCAGCCTCAGCAACTTAGTGAAGCGCTTAGCAACTTAGCAAGATCCTGTTTCCAAATAAAAGAATAAAATACGCTGGGGGTATAGCTCAGAGGTAGAATCCCTAGTACTGCCCAAAAATAAAAATAAAAGCCAGGCATGGTGGCACACACTTGTAATCCCAGTACTTGGGAGGCTGAGACAAGAGGATCACAGGTTCAAGGACAGCCTCAGCAAGTAGTGAGACTCTGGTCAACCTAGTGAGACCCTGTTTCCAAATAAGAAATAAAATTGGGCTGGGGGTATAGCTCTAAAGTAGAATGCCTCTGGGTTCAACCCCTAGTACCACAAAAACAAAAAAATAAAAAATAAAAATAGATAATACACTGAATTGAATGTCTGCCTCTACCAAGAAACCAAGAAGTACCAGAAAAAAACTGCCCTTCAGCTTGGTCTTGACATGAGAAAGACCCATGGAACACACCTGAACATGATCCACCATCTACAATCAAACCTGTTCAATCCATAGACAATCCAGAGGCCCGTGAGCAATTAATGAATGTCTGCTTATTGGAGTCCACTGAAATTCTGAGGTTATTTGTTAAATAGCACTGTTATAGCAAAAGCTAATCATAACCAATATACAAAGTGTGAAGATAACTTCACATATTACTAGTGGGATATCAAGTGCCACACTGTGCTGCAGACCTTGTTATTTGCCTACACGACAGCCTGCCTCTCATTTTCTCTTATCACTGCAGCCTCTTACCTTGCATGCTTCATAATCCTTCCGGATATAGTGTAGATGTATCAACCAGTTCTGCCTCTCCAAAATAGGAAACTCTGAAGCTAGAGAGCATATTTTGGCAAAACAAACAATAAAATCATTGTTACATTTTCTCCTTTAGTGTTATCCTTATGTCTAAACTAATCATAAGCATATTGAAATATCACATAAATTCTTCATGCTGCTAACAATAAGCATATATGAGAGCATGTAGAGACTATTAAACATAGAGACTATTATGTATAATAATCCTGTTATTACACATTGGATATATGTCTCTCTTAAATTTTTGTGGCTTATAACATCAGTTTCTCACAGAAGAACCTGGTTTGAAAAACAAAATTACCATATTATGTATCTTCTCCTCTCTCCCTCCCAATTGCAGAATGTGAACAGGAAAACTATCTAAAGGAGATTTCAGGAATACTTCTAACAAAAATTTTTAATATAGTTAATGTCATACCTGATATATCAGAGTACCAAAGATACTGCAAATAGTTAAATATAATCTTTAAAAATAGCTCAAATTGGAGCTGGATGCAGTGTCACATGCCTATAATTCCACTACTTGGGAGGCTGAGACAGAAGGACTGCAAGTTTGAAGCCAGTCTCAGCAACTTAGTGAGGCTCTCAGCAACTTAGCAAGACTCTGTTTCCAAATTAGAAAAAAAAAAAAAAAAGGCTGGGGGTCTATCTTGGAGGTAGAATCCCCTGGATTCAATCCCTAATAATACACACACACGCACGCACGCACGCACACACGCACGCACGCACACGCACACAAAGTAGCTCAAATGGATGAGGAATATTGTTGCCCAGGAATGAGAAGTCAACAATGAAAAAACTCTGAGTCACTGAATACTGCTCATGATTGAAAGACTATAAAATCAGTTACTTCCCTATTAAAATTGAAATGTTTAAAAAATGGTAACAAGGAAGAGAAGGATCCACATCAACCTAAGAATAATTAATACATTAAGGAAAGGAAAGGAAGGAATAGGATTAGGAAAAGATAAAAAGAAGACTTAACTTTTTCTTTAATACTTTTTTCTCAAAAAAACAAAACTCCTCAAAGTAAACACAATTAAATGTTTTTATTTATTAAATCTAGCTGATGAGTAGATGAGTGTTTATATTTTTATGTACTTTAATATTTGTATGAGATGTTCCCTGATTTTAAAAATAAAGAATAGCCGGGCGTGGTGGCGCACGCTTGTAATCCCAGCATTCGGGAGGCTGAGACCGGAGGATCTGGGTTCGCGGCCAGCCTCAGCTACCTAGTGAGGCACTCCGCAACTTAGTGAGACCCGGTTTCAAAATAAAGAATAAAAAATAGGGCTGGGGGTATAGCTTGGAGGTAGAATGCCCCTGAGTTCAGTCCCCAGTACTGCAAAAAAAAAATAAAAATAAAAATAAAAAATAAAGAATAGAGCAGGGGAAGAGAGGGAAATGGTTTGTAATCCATTTCTTGATGTTCTATAACCTTAGGAGAAACCACCTACAGGAAACCTAAGCCTTATATGCCCATAATGTGACAGAAAGGGGGAAAAGGCTTAGGTTGCTCAAACACAAAAATTAAGAGTAATGTTCCTTCTAACATGTACCAGCACCACAAAACAACAGCAAAAAAGTAATATTCCTCGCTCCTTCCCAAGAATAGAGAATATCAGTGGAATGTGTAAAATGAAGTTATGACAGCAAGTATGACTATGATTTATATGCCAGGGAAAAAAAGAAAATTTTAAGCAACTATCTTCCGATTATCCACATTCTCTTAGTAGAACTACCCTTCTAGCCATCAAGGGTGTTTCCTTACTTCTCTGCCCACCATATCTTAGCCATTTCACATTCTGCATAACCACTTCCAGAATTAAATTTCCTGTTAAAAGCCATATAAATCACTAAGATCTTTTGTATTTGTATATATGTGGTACTGGGGATTGAACCCAGGGGCATTCTACCTCTAAGCTACACCCCCAGCCCTATTTTTCATTTGGAAACAGGGTCTCACTATGTTGTGGAGGGCCTCACTAAGTAGCTGAGGCTGGCTTTGAACTTGCAATCCTTCTATCTCAGCCTCCCAAATACTGGGATTACAAGTGTGCACCACCATGCCAGCTCAAATCACTAAGATTTAAAATGTGTATGTATGCTTAAAGTGGGTGAAGAAGTGCACCATAATAAAGACTTCTGGAACAAGTGGCTAAGTAAGTAGCCTAGACAACCTTTTAGCTACATGGCCTACCCTTCTGTTGCCTACCTGCTAAAGGGAACCAGTAAGAGAGGAGGTGGCTCTGAGCCACTCTGAATTTACAGTATCACTACGAACCACTGCTTCTATAGCCTCAAGAGAAAGTTTATAAAACTTAAATGTTCAAGTCTAGCCTGTTACTAAAGTCTCAGAAGAAAAGAGGAGTCATATTTTGTATTCCTTGGGTCAAGACAGGAGAAAAATGTTCAATTTGTAAGGTAGCTCAAGGTTTCAGAGGTTCATAAAATAAAATTCAAGGGGTTAAAGGGAAGGCACAATGCCAAATCCAAGTGCTAAAGGTCATTTCACACTTCTAGAGATGTCGTTTGCCTAAAAAAAAAAACCGAGCTTCATCAAAGACTTTAGAAGCTGGATGTGGTGGCGCAGGCTTGTAATCCCAGCATTTGGGAGGCTGAGACTGGAGGATTCGGGTTCAAGGCCAGCCTCAGCTGCTTAGTGAGGCCCTCCGCAACTTAGTGAGACTTTGTTTCAAAATAAAGAATAAAAAATAAGGGTGGGGATGTAGCTCAGAGGTAGAATGCCCTCAGGTTCCATCCCCAGTACCACAAAAAAAAAAAAAAAAAAGACTTTAGAAACCATTTCATTGCCCCATAATTGTCCTACTTCCAAGTGTGGGACCATGGAAATTTTAGTTTCCTCATTTATAAAATCAAGACACTGAATGCCTACCACATGTCAGGCACTGTTTTAGGCACTGAAGATTCAGAAGTCAACAGAACTTACTCTCAAGCCGGGCATGGTGGCACATGCTTACAATCTCAGTACTTGGGAGGCTGAGACAGGAGGATCTGGGTTCACAGCCAGCCTCAGCTACTTAGTGAGGCCCTCCACAACTTAGTAAGACCCTGTTTCAAAATAAAGAATGAAAAATAGGGCTGGGGGTGTAGCTCAGAGGTAGAATGCCCCTGGGTTCAATCCCCAGTACCACAAAAAAAAAAAAAAAAAACCTCTCAGAGTCGGGCGTGGTGGCACACACTTGTAATCCTGGTACTTGGGAGGCTGACACCAGAGGATCCGGGTTCATGGCCAGCCTCAGCTACTTAGCGAGACCCTGTTTCAAAATAAAGAATAAAAAATAGGGCTAGGGGTGTAGCTTGGAGGTAGAATGCCCCTGGGTTCAATCCCCAGTACCACAAAAAAACAAAAACAAAAAAAACTTACTCTTAGATTTCAGGGAGCTTATAATACAAGGAATGTGGGGCAAGAGTGCTAGCGGAAGAAATAGATGATACAAGTATATGTTAAATTTATTAGTGATATTTTCCTATGGAGAAAAAGAAAGCAAGGAAGGACAGAGAGTACAGGATAAGGGATTAAACTTTTAAATAGGATGATCAGGAAATGACACACCCATGCTCATAGAATCGGGAGCACTGAATTATTTTATTAAAAAGTTCAAATAGTACCTAGCACATAGTAGATCCTAAAGAAATTTAACTATTGTTGTTGCTGTTGTTTTTATTATCATTATTATTTGGATATTCTCAAAGATGAAGAAATTCTGGATACCTCAGACATCACTAGAGTCTATGAATCCTGAATTTAGTTAGAATTTTACCTGTAAGCATGTAAGTTGCATTTCTTGTATTCCAAATCATTGCTCACTCCAACTCCCCCTACAAACAGGACACTAGTTTTTATATGCTTTCACAAATATTATGAGAATTACCTATTTGAAAGATCCTCAAAAAAAAAAAGGCATGTACATGCAATGCAGAGCCTCCTTTATTTTATGACAAGGCACAGGGGTCCTTCCCAGTCCACACTTTAGAAGCCTATGCTATCACAGACATCAGGTGGCCATTTCAGCTAATTGTAAAAATGATCTCATTCTTATCTCCAGTTCCACACCACCATTCCACCCTCACCAAAGGAGCAGAAGACAGGGAAAGTGGCAACTATACTCCCTTGCCCCCTCTCTTTCTTGCCTCATTTCACTCTTTTGTGATATCTCTTACCCTTTTTTTCTCCATTAAGGATGCACTCAACATATTTTCAACAATTTCATAAACATGACACAGCCAGCCATGGTAGCAGGCACCCACAATCCCAGTACTTGGGGAGCTGAGACATAAGGATTGCAGGTTCAAGTCTAGCATCAACAACATAGTGAGACTCTCACCCACCTAGCAATACCCTGTTTCAAAACAAAAAAATTTAAAAATGGCTCAGAGACAGAATGCCTCTGGGTTCAATTCCTAGTATGCCCCCCCTCAAATGACACCACAAGAATCTTCTCTGGTGCAGTATGTCTTAGGTACTGAACTCTCTTAGCAACGGCCCTAATGTAAACCTTTACATTAAACTTTGGCTAATGCTAGGGATGGTGTCCTGGTTATATGAATGTTAAGCCAGAAATTATTATGGTTTAAATATTTAGTTGGCTGGGCATGGTGGCACACACCTATAATCCCAGTACTTGGGAGACTGACACTGGAGGATTGCAGATTAGTGGCCAGCCTCAGTTACTTAGTGAGGCCCTCTGAAATTTAGTGAGACCCTGTTTCAAAATAAAGAATAAATTAAAAAATAGTGCTGGGGGTATAGCTTGGAGGTAGAATGTAGTTTAAGACTTTCCTAAAATGGCTAAGACTTGAATCCTGAATCAAGTTCTTCTTTGAGTGTGTGTGTGTGTGTGTGTGCGTGTGCGTGTGCGTGTGTGTGTGTGTTTTACTAGGGATTGAACCAAGGGGCATTCTATCTCAGAGCTACACCCTAGCCCTATCTTTTATTTTGAAACAGGGTCTCACTGAGTTGCCACACCAACTTCAAATCTGCAATCCTCTTGTCTCAGCCTCCCACAACTGGGATTACAGGTGTGTACTACCACACCCAGCTATGTACCTCTTAACATGATTTTGTGTGTGTGTGTGTGTGTGTGTGCGTGTGCGTGTGGTACTGGGAATCAAAGCCAGCAGGGCCTCACACATACTAGGCAAATGCTTAACATGGTATTTTTTTTTTTTTTTTTTTTTTTTTTTGCGGTACTGGGGATTGAACCCGGGGCATTCTACCACTGAGCTACACCCCAGCCCTATTTTTCATTCTTTATTTTGAAACAGGGTCTCACTAAGTTGCAAAGAGTCTCACTAAGCACCTGAGGCTGGCCGCGAACCCAGATCCTCCTGTCTCAGCCTCCCAAGTACTGGGATTACAAGCTTGCGCCACCATGCCCAGCTACAGGATAAATTTTAAATGATTTCTACAACATAATTATAATTCACTCGTCACTTTAGTTCCAAAAGCTACTAACAGTGAAAGGGGAAAAGATAATGCTTAGCTAAAACTATAATTCAAGAATATATCACGACCATATTTTTTCAACAGTTTCTTTAAATCTGCCTTTCTTTTCAGACTAAGGAGAGGGAAAAGAATGTTTTAAAAAATCTTCTTGTAATCCCAGCATTCGGGAGGCTGAGACCAGAGGATCTGGGTTCGCGGCCAGCCTCAGCTACCTAGTGAGGCACTCCGCAACTTAGTGAGACCCAGTTTCAAAATAAATAATAAAAAATAGGGCTGGGGGTATAGCTCGGAGGTAGAATGCCCCTGAGTTCAATCCCCAGTACCGCAAAAATAAATAAATAAATAAAAATTTAAAAATCTTGGCTTTTTTTTTAACCAAATGGAACTGAACAAAGGTCTTGGAGTCAACTTTCTAAAGAAAATCTTGATATGTTTGAGAAGTTTACGGCAACCCATTACTGTGATTGTTCCTCACCAAGTCCTGGTCCTACTAGAACAGAAGGATGGCTACTGGTTGAATGCTAGGAAGATGGGGAGATATTAGGCTATCCTACTAGACAATCTAAATGTTCACCTTAAAAACCATGTCCAAGCCGGGCGTGGTGGCGCATGCTTGTAATCCCAGCATTCGGGAGGCTGAGACCGGAGGATCTGGGTTCGCGGCCAGCCTCAGCTACCTAGTGAGGCCCTCCGAAACTTAGTGAGACTCAGTTTCAAAATAAAGAATAAAAAATAGGGCTGTGGGTATAGCTCGGAGGTAGAATGCCCCCGAGTTCAATCCCCAGTACCGCAAAAAAAAAAAAAAAAACAACATGTCCAAGCCAGGCATAGTGGCACATGCCTATAATCTTAGTACTTGGGAGGCCAAGACAGAGGAATTATAGGTTCGAGGTCAGCTTCAACAATTTAGGACCCTCAGCAATTTAGTAACACCCTGCTTCAAAATAAAAAGGGCTGGGGTGTAGCTTTGAGATAGAATGTCTCTGGGTTCAATTTCTAGTACCAAAACAATTAAAAAAAAAAAAACATGTCCACCTTAAATCCAGTGACCTGTTGCCAGCAAATAATAATAAGCCAATACAATATGACTGACTGGAAATCTTGTTGGTGATGGAACAACAAAAGTGACCTAATAAGTGAACAAGACATTGGATATAAAATAGAAATTACATGCATCCTGGAGAGCCCAATCTACAGGGAAAACAGAAAAGATGAGTCCTACCTTAAAGAAAACAGTGGGTAGACTGTGTCAAAAAATTCATCTATAGTGGGATACAGTTTTGCCAATTGCCCTCCTCCAGAAACAGGCCCCAGAAGTGGACTTAAACCAAGCCCCTAAAAAATACTGAGACTGGAGGATCCAGGTTCATGGCCAACCTCAGCTACCTAGTGAGGCACTCCGCAACTTAGTGAGACCCTGTTTCAAAATAAAGAATAAAAAAAAAAAAATAGGGCTGGAGGTATAGCTCGGAGGATCCAGGTTTGTGGCCAGCCTCAGCCACTTAGTGAGGCTCTCCACAACTTAGTGAGACCCTGTTTCAAAATAAAGAATAAAAATAGGACTGGGGATGTAGCATGGAGGTAGAATGTCCCTGGGTTCAATACCCAGTACCACCAAAAAAAAAAAAAAAATCAGTGAACTGAAGCCCGGTGTGGTACCTGTAATCCCAATATTTGGGAGGCTGAGACAGGAGGATCTCAGGTTTGAGGCCAAACTCAGCAATGTAGCAAGGCCCTCAGAAACTTAGTGAGAACTTATTTCAAAATAAAAAATAAAATAGAGCTGGGAGTGTAATTCAGAGATAGAGCTTCCCTGGGTTCAACTCCCATTACCACAAAAATAAATAAATAAATAAAATGAATCCAGCAATATTTACAATGATTAACACATCATAACCACATCGGGCTTATCCCAGGAATACAAGATTCATTGGTATAATATTCCAAGGGTCAATCAGTATAATTTACTATATCAGTAGATAAAATTATGGGGCATAGAAGACAGAAATTAAGTACAGGTTATGTCCTGGACATATTAGCATCTTGTGTCATTAACTGGCACATCTCCAAAGGTATCATTTATACTGTAGTCACTGTATTATTCTACATGAATGATATCCCTGGCACTGTACAAGATGATGAACTTGCAAATTTGTGAAATGGCTGCCCAAAAAGCAAGGCAACCTTGAGTTGGACTAACAGGAATAAAATATCCAAGTATAAACATATTATCTTCCAGATATTCCACTTGATCTGATTCACACCATACCTGGAATATTCAGTTTAGTACTGAACTCTATACTTTCAAGGGGGACAACAAACTTCATCAGAGGACAAAGGCAATTATTATAAAGGAGTTATAAATATCTCACATTAAAAAAATAGTTGAAGAAACAAATATTTAACATTTTTAACATTCAGAATAAAGGCCATGGGGGGAATATACTGTAATTTAATTATGTGTTTATATATCCTCAAGACTATCAGTTCACTAAGGGAAGAATTCATGCACTATTATCTTTGTATTCTCAATACCTATCACTAGTCCTGGAATATGTTAAGTCCCCAAATGTATGAGGGGTTCAAAAACAGGAAAAACTAAACTTTTTTTTTTTTTTTTTTGTGTGTGTGTGTGTGTGTGTGTGTGTGTGTGTGTGTGTGTATGTGTGGTACTGAAACCGGCGCATTCTACCTCTGGACTACACACCCAGTCCTATTTCATTGTTTATTTGGAAATATGGTCTCATTAAATATGGCTGTAAACTTGTGATCTTCCTTTCTCAGCCTCCATAGTACTGGGATTACAAGCATGTGCCACCATGCCCAGCTCTAAACTATAATAATAGAAATTATCCTAGTACTTAGGAGGCAGAGACAGGAGGATCACAGGTTTGAACAAAGCCTCAGCAACCTAGTGAGAACCTGTTTCAAAAAAAAAAAATGAAAAGGTCTGGGGGTATAACTCGGAGGTAGAATGCCCCTGGGTTCAATCCTTAGTACAATAACAACAACAACAATAATATTAGAAATCAAAAGGTGGTTGCTCTGGGATGGAGAAGGGAGGAAAAATTAATTAAAAGGGGCCCTCTAGCACTGTTAAAGTTCATAGCATTAGAGCCAGGCGTGGTGGCGCACACTTGTAATCCCAGCATTCAGGAGGCTGAGACTGGAGGATCCAGGCCAGCCTCAGCTACCTAGTGAGACACTCCGCAATTTAGTGAGACTCGGTTTCAAAATAAAGAATAAAAAATAGGGCCGGGCGTGGTGGCGCACGCTTGTAATCCCAGCATTCGGGAGGTTGAGACCGGAGGATCCAGGTTCGCGGCCAGCCTCAGCTACCTAGTGAGGCATTCCGAAACTTAGTGAGACCCGGTTTCAAAATAAAGAATAAAAAATAGGGCTGGGGATATAGCTCGGAGGTAGAATGCCCCTGAGTTCAATCCCCAGTACTGCAAAAAAAAAAAAAAAAAAAAAAATAGGGCTTGGGGTATAGCTTGGAGGTAGAACGCCCCTGAGTTCAATCCTCAGTACCGCAAAAAAAAAAAAGTTTATAGCATTATATACCAAATGTGTCCCTTTTCCCCACAGCTAAAAATTTTATACCTCATTAACCTGAATTGGGCATGGGCCAACTCTTGATTGGTCTACAGGCATTTCCTGTATCTAGAATCAATCAAATCATAGGGTCTGACTCTAGAGGAAGGGTGAAATTACACTGAAGAGACAAATCACAATATACACTAACCCCACCAAACTAGCCAAATAACCCTAGTAATTAAACAAAGTGAAATATGTCACAAGATGATTCACAGGTCCTAAAATTGTATAAATTAGCAATTATGTTAGAAGTTAGCAGAATCATATCTGAATTTCACAATCTAAATTATAGATGTGCAGTTCTCCCAATGAAAGATAGCTCTGTTCCTCTGGTGCCTTCCATAGGCCCTAGGTCCTGTCCTCAGACAGGAATAGTCCAAATGTTCTCCCACATCCTGCTTTTCCTAAAATTCATTTTTTTTTTTTTTTTTTTTTTTTTTTGCGGTACTGGGGATTGAACTCAGGGGCATTCTACCTCCGAGCTATACCCCCAGCCCTATTTTTTATTCTTTATTTTGAAACCGAGTCTCACCAAGTTGCGGAGTGCCTCACTAGGTAGCTGAGGCTGGCCGCGAACCGGGATCCTCCAGTCTCAGCCTCCCGAATGCTGGGATTACAAGCGTGCGCCACCGCGCCCGGCTCTAAAATTCATATTTTTTAAAGTTCTAATGCATATAGAATAGAAAAAAAAGATCAACAAGATAGAGAAATCTGTGCAAATATACACATCTGCCGGGCATGGTGGCGCACGCTTGTAATCCCAGCATTTAGGAGGCTGAGACCGGAGGATCCCGGTTCTCGGTCAGCCTCAGCTACCTAGTGAAGCATTCCACAACTTAGTGAGACTCGGTTTCAAAATAAAGAATAAAAAATAGGGCTGGGGGTGTAGCTCGGAGGTAGAATGCCCCTGAGTTCAATCCCCAGTACCACAAAAAACAAAATAAATAAATATATATGTATATATATATATTTATATATACACACATCCACTGAAATTACATACATACCTTTTTTTGGCCTGGGTTTTTGAGATTCTGAAGATGTAGGAAATTGAGTTCTCTGAAATGAAAGAAGTTGTCTATGTTAAAGCACCATCATATACCTTACTAACTTAAAGATGCAGTCGCATAAAAACGATAATCAGAATCTCAATTATGCAATTAATCCATTAAATGCATACAGATACAAAAATATTTTAATATGATTTTAAAAACAAATGGGCTTTTACTATCCTATTAATATATAATCCATATTTGTAATATATTTAATGTGCATTTATAATGTATAAAAATTATAGTGTATAAATGTGCATTAATGTTATTAATGTACCAAAGTTTTTATATACTTCATACTAGTATTATCTTTTTTTTTCTTGGTACTGGGGATTGAACCCAGGTATACTCTACATCTGATCTACACCCCAAACCCTTTTTTACTTATTTTGAAACAGGGTCTTGCTAAGTTGCTGAGGCTGGCCTCAAATCTGCAATCCTCGTGTCTCAGACTTCTAAGTACTGGGATTTCAGGCATGCGCTGTATTATACTTATTGATACACTTACTAGTGCCAAACCAGGAAAGTAATCACTACTGGATAAAAGGAAGCTTATGAGGTTATCTGCACAGAAATTGTTTATTATTCAGTTCTCAGAGGGAGATAAGAATATTATTATAATGTTGTAAAAAAGCTTAAAATGGATTTTTCTTTGTGTGTGTGTGGGGGGGGGTGGGTCCTGGGGATTGAACCTAGGAATGTCCTACCTCCAAGCTACACTCCCAGCTCTTTTTATTTTTTGTTTTGAAATAGGGTCTTGTTAGGTTGCTGAGAGTGTGACGACATTGCTGAAGCTGTCCTTGAACCTAGGATCCTCCTATCTCAGTCTTCCAAGTACTGGGATTATAGCATGTACCATACAGCCCATCTTCAAATGAATTTTTCTTATATCAAATTCCTATTTTATTTATTATATGTCATGTGAAAAGCAAAAATAATGGGTAAAGTTTTCCTAGAAATAAGAGACACTAATTTTTTTTTTTTTTTTTTTTTTTTTTTTTTTT
>PVLC010041848.1:0-13129 GCA_004027655.1 Graphiurus murinus
AATGGAATTTTACTCAGCCATAAAGAAGAACAAAATCATGTTATTTGCAAGGAAATGGATGCAACTGGAAAACATTATGTTAAGTGAGATTAGTCAGTCACAAAAAGTTAAAAATCAAATGCTCTCCCTAATATGTGGAAGCTAGGGAGAAAATGGGACATAAGAGGGACTCCAGATGAAGGAGAATTCTTAGGTGAACACAGAATTTGACTTAATGGAAGGTAATGGGAGGAGGGGGACACCCTAATGAGCATGATGTACTTACAAGATCACCAAAGTCAATCACTAAACTGACCTGGAGAAGGAGGGAGAAGGAGGGAGGGGGGTGGAAATGGGGGAAGGGTTAATGAGAAATGTGTGCATGGATGCCTTTACCTGTACTAGCTTGTACTCAACAAAGATGTGTGATTAACCCTGTTGTACCCAAGAAATGTATAAAAATCCATGCTAAAAAAAAAATAAAAAAATAAAAAATGGAAAAAAAAAAAGAAAGATAAAGTTGAGTAGGACTCCTCCACACTTTGCAGGCATTAGTGCAGCCCAGTAGTTTTCAACTGGGGTAATGTTTTCCCTCTGCACCCAGAGAGATTTTGGTAATGTCTAGAAACATGTTTTGTTGTTGTTTTGTTGTCTCCCCCTGGTAGAGACGGTGCTACTGGCATCTGGAGGATAGAGGTCAGAGAAGCTGTTTAACATCCTACAATGCACAGGATCACCTTACCATAAACAATTTTGCAGCCTAAAGTGGAAAGAAAACATAGCAGGAGACAGTCTACTTGACCTTTACTGAAGTGTGCTAAGGTTGTTAATGGTATAGTTGATTTTGCTTGCCCATACAGGTAACGAGAGGTGGAAGAAGAAAACCCCAGCATCAAATCCATAACATTGAAACCTTTACACTTGGAAGATATTTGGCCAGTTGACATACTGCAGAGAATTTTTCTATCTAAAAACTTATAACATTTAGCTTACCTTTATGGCTCATTCACCACCAAAGATACAATTTATGTTGAAGTGGTATACTTAGGTTCTAGATAGACATAGTAATCTAAGTAAGTATATTCTACAATAAACAAATATCTACAAGTATTCTGGGTCAGCTGTGAACATTAAAATGGGGCTTGCTGGTGATGCATTATGAGGGAAAACAAATATTTCAGCACCACTCTTCAAAATCACACATTTTGATGTTTAATATGAATCTTCTAAATTCAAACAACAGCAATAAAGATGAAGTTTTATAAACTTTAAAATTATATGATCACATGAAAATATCATTGTTTTATAATTAATAAAATAAGTCTCAGACAAAATAAGAATTTGAAAACTTGCTTATTTTAGATGCAAATTTCACATTATCTGACACAAGTTTTAATACGGCTTGAAGTAGATTCTTAACTATAATATAAGCAGATTAAGGGGTATGGTAGTAATACAAGGGTTTAAAGGATCAGAAAATTTTAACATTTGCTAACTTGAAGGCAGATGTGAAATATCACATAGTGTAATTATATAAGATTTTCCAGAACATTAATAAAAATATCTAAGTATTAGGGCCAATGTAAATGTTCCTGTCCTGTCCTCTTTTTCAAATTTACTAGATTATAGAAACTGCAAGAAAGGATAGATAAAACCAGTCAACTCATAGATCCCTATATTTAGTCTTACTGCTCATGTATAGTCTTACTGCTCATGTATAGTAATGCAGTTAAACTATATTAAAAATTAAGAGACATTTAAAAATAATGGTCTGAAAGCTGAGTGTGGTGGTGCACATTTGTAATCTCAGTACTTGGGAGGCTGAGACAGAAGGATCTCAGGTTTGCGGCCAGCCTTAGCTACTTAGTGAGGCCCTCTGCAACTTAGTGAGACCCTGTTTCAAAATAAAGAATAAAAATAGGGCTGTCTACTTATTTTATTTTTCTCTATCCAGCTAGACTCTAAACCCTTTACAGCAAATAGAGCACATTACTCACCACTGAACTTAGTGAGACCCTGTTTCAAAATAAAGAATAAAAAATAGGGCTGAGGGTGTAGCTTGGAAGTAGAATGCCCCTGGGTTCCATTCTCAGTACTGCAAAAAAAAAAAAAAAATCTGAAAGTATGTAACTGTGTTTATTGTAAACTATCTGAAAGTCTTTTTGAAAGAAGTAAAAACATTCAGTGGCATATGTCTTAATATTTTAAATTAGTTTAACTTCTTTTGCATTCATGTCTTCTATTTTAAATTCATGTTTGAGTTTTCTTCTGATTGCACCTTAGACTGTAAATCATGCTTTAATCAACTTAGCTCTATCTGTTGTCTCTATTCCTACATACAGAATATTGACTTTGTCCTAGAGATTCAGTGGTGAGTAATGTGTTCTATTGGCTGTAAAGTGTTTAGAGTCTAGCTGGATAGAGAAAGATAAGTAGACAGATAATAAGAGTGAAAAGTGATAGTTCTATGACAGAAGTAACCATGAACATGCAATTGAAGGTCAAAGAAGGGAGTACTTAACTAAAGTTTGAAAGGTTTCTGAGAAGGTTGGGCTAATACAGTTCTAAGCTCGATACTAAAGTGTGAGTAGTGGTTGCCCTCTTAAATGGGGAGGAATAGAGGCAGAAGGAACAGCGTGAGATTTTCCCAGTACAGCTTGGTGTATTGATGAAATGTAAATGATTCAGTGTGGCAGGAGTACTGAGAACTAAAGTGATGCATGGAATTGCTAAAGAGAGAGGGAACCACGCACCAGGTCACCATGGCCACTTTATCATGAAGGCATTGCGGAATCATGAGAATAGAATAAGTGGAAGAACTTGAGCAGAGGTCCATTTTAGAAGGCTATTTCCAGAGAGCTTATTGGAGAAGGATAGAGTGGGAGGCAATGAACCAAGATAAGAGGGTGTGGTATAAACCATGCTATATGAAGAAAGATAATGGACTCTCTATTAGAAGAGCAGAGGATTTTGAAAATAATTAGGTGGTAAAATGAACACAACTTTGTGATTACTTTTATTTGAGAAATGAGGGAGAGAAAGACATCAAGAGTGAGCTTCATCTTTCATTTTAGGACGATGGGTAATGGTGATGCCACTGACTGTTGGAGAACACACAATGTTTGTAGGGAAGATGAGACATACCTGGTTTATAGTGAAGATGCAGTAATGTGATGACGGCTCATAATATTTTCTCCTCAGAAATGGCCACATTCTCCATTTTTAAGTATAAAAATGGACTATTAGGGCATATTTTAAAGATAATTATTATGATAGTTGACTAAAATTTTTAATTATATTTTGTTTTTGCTGCTTTCATCAGTGGTCACACAAACAAATCCCTCTGGCAGTATTTCAGAGGTATCAATTCAAACAATTCTAAATTGTTTTCTCAAGCCAATTGGCTGAATAATAAATGCATCATAACTAATGATACATATTTATGCAGAAGTGACCATTATATACAAGACAGCAGACTATAATTTTGAGTATTCAAACAAATATTTTTAAAACTAGATTTAGTAAAATAAAATTAGATAAAAGTGCTTTTAGAAATGACATAATAAGAAGAAAGTGTGCCTTTAAATTGTGCTTTATATAATTCAATATCTATACTAGTAAATAGACTCTCCAGTAAATATACAATGAACTCATAACATTTTTTTCTTCTTTATTTTATTTTATTTTGTGTGTCTGTGGTGCTAGAGATTCAATCCAGAGGCATTCTGCCTCCAAGCTAAACCCACAGCCCTTTTTTAAAATTCTTGCTATGAAATAGGGTCTCACGAGGTTGCTGAGAGGGAAGTCTTGCTAAGTTGTTGAGTCTGGTCTTGAACCTATGATCCTGTCTCAGGGATTACAAGCTTGTGCCACCATATCTGGCTGAACTCATAACATTTTATTTCACCACAGAAAATTAAGAATAAATGGTAAAAATTATGCAACTTCTATTTGCAGACTGTTTTAAATTTGCCTTTTTGTTAGAGTAAAAATAAAATATTAAGTGACTTTCTTATAATCTAAAACTAATGTTCAAATGTTATCTCACTTCAAAATAAATAATTGTTGTTTGCTGCTAGTTTAAAGTGTTACACGTTAATGAGTTGTGTCTATGAATTCTCATCCCTTTCCAACAATGCTACTTGTGTATTTTAATGATAAAAGGAATTATACTTTGCTTTTCTATGGAACTCAATATCTTAATAGCACTTGTGATGGGCAGTTTCTTTCCTAAAATGATGTCAATTCTGCTTATTAAAAAAAAACACACATAGGAGCTTCTTTTTAGTTTTAGATGTAAATCTTGGTTTTTCTCAAATTCCATCTTTTTGTTCTGATAAACCAAACTACAGTTATCGTTGACAGCTGAAGCGATAAGGCAAGAGAAGGAAATCAAAGGGGTAAAAATAGGGAAAGAAGAACTAAAACTATCTCTTTTTGCAGATGACATGATACTATACTTAGAAGACCCAACAAACTCAACCAAAAAAATGTATAGAACTGATCAACAAATTCAGCAAAGTATCTGGATACAAAATCAATATTAAAAAATCAAGCTTTCCCCCTGTATGCCGACCATAAATCCACTGAAAAAGAAATCCAGAAAATAATTCCACTCACAATAGCACCCGAAAAAATAAAATACTGAGAGATAAACCTAACTAAAGAGGTAAAAGACCTCTATAAGGAAAACTATAAAAAGTTGAAAAAATAAACTGATGTAGAATTTAGAAGATAGAAAGTTCTTCCATGCTCTTGGATAGGCAGAATAAATATCATCAAAATGGCCATCCTCCCAAAACTGATCTACAGATTCAATGCAATACCCATGAAATTACCAAGGTCACTCCTCACAGACATAGAAAAATCAGTCCTTAAATTCATTTGGAACAACAAAAAGCCCAGGATAGCCAAAGTAGTTCTTAGCAACAAGAACTATGCAGGAGGTATCCCAATACCTGACTTCAATCTCTACTACAAAGTCACAGTAACAAGAACAGCATGGTATTGGCAGAAAACAGACACATAGACCAATGGAGCAGAATAGAAGACTCAGAAACAGACCCACAGGCTTACAGTCAATTGATTTTTGACAAAGGAGCCACAAATATACACTGGAGAAAAGATAGCCTCTTTAACAAATGGTGTTGGCAAAACTGGTTAACCATATGCAGGAAAATGGAAATAAACTCCACTTTCTCACCCTGCACAAGAGTCAGCTCAAGGTGGATCAAAGACCTAGAAGTCAGGCCAGAGACCTTGCAGCTACTTGAAGAGGGCATAGGCCCAACACTTCAACACATAGGCACAGGTCAAAACTTTCTCAACAAGACCTCCAAAGCACAAGCAACTCAAAGGAAGATCAAAACATGGGATTGCATTAAACTGAAAGAGCTTCTGTGCAGCAAAGGAAACTATCAAGAACCTCAACAGAGAGCCCACAGAGTGGGAGAAAATGTTTGCCAGCTACTCTTCTGATAGAGGACTAATATCTAGGATATACAGAGAACTCAAGAAACTCACAGCTAAGAAAACAAATAACCCAATCAAAAAATGGGCAAAAGATCTAAATAGACACTTCACAAAAGAAGAAATACAAATGGCCAATAAAAGTATGAGGAAATGTTCTACATCATTAGCAATCAGAGAGATGCAAATCAAAACTACCTTGAGATTTCACCTAACTCCAATCAGAATGGCAATCATCAAGAACACAAACAACAACAAATGCTGGCGAGGGTGTGGAGAAGTGGGAACCCTAATACATTGTTGGTGGGATTGCAAATTAGTGCAACCACTTTGGAAATCAGTATGGAGGATCCTCAGACGAATGGGAGTGATCCTACCATATGATCCAACAATACCACTTCTGGGTATTTACCCAAAATAATGGAAACCAAACTATTCAACTGACGCATGTGTATCTATGTTTATACTGCACAATTCACAATTGCCAAACTCTAGAAACAGCCAAGATGCCCATCGACAGATGAACGGATTATAAAACTATGGGATATGTACACAATGGAATTTTACTCAGCCATTAAGAAGAACAAAATCATGTTCTTTGCAGGGAAATGGATGCAACTGGAAAACATTATGTTAAGTGAGATTAGTCAGTCACAAAGAGTAAAAAAACATATGTTGTCCCTAATATGCGTATGCTAGGGAGATGAAGGGACATAAGAGGGTCTCCAGATAAAAAAGGAGAAACCCTAGAAAAGCAAAGAAGTTGACTTAACTGAAGGGAATAGATGGGGGGGACACCCTAATGCACATGATGTACTTTCATAAATATATCAAGGTCAAATATTAAAACTGAACTTGAGAAGGAGGGAGGGTGAGGGAGTGGGGTGGGAATTGGGGAAGGGGTTAAATGAGAAATGTGTGCATATATGCCTTTATCAGTTTGTACCTAACAAAGATGTATGATTACAATGCACCAATTATTATAAAAAATAAATAAATAATAATAAAAAAACCAAAATGATTCATAAAATCACACTCAGTGAGATTTCAGAAATATTATTAACTACTCTGCCATTTTCCAAACTGTCTTATTTAAATGTTACAGTTCAGAGAAGGGAATGGGCCTCTTTTGCAATAGCATGCTATGTGCACACTTCTCCCTTTTAAATTTCAATTCAAAGAAAATGCAAAAATCTTCAAACACAGCAGAAATTGTGAATTAATAAGACTTGCAATTAAATCTCTTTTTGTGGCCTAAACTGTGCCTATGCCTTAACAAAACAAGATGTCAGCATTGTGAAGGTCAGAGTTGCTTGACATCAAATAGATCATATGCTGAATTGTTTAAATCCATGTTAGAAAAGTGCATTGCTGTAAAAATATTCTTATAATCTGCAGAATTTGACACTGGAAATATCATTCGCTATTTAATTAAATGTTGAGAAGACATTTATAGACACCAATAGACAGCAGTTTCCTTGGATTGTATCTAAAAATGACCTTTATTCCCTTTGCAATAATTCCCACATGCCCCCAAACACTTGGCAAAAGGAAGATGTTTGTCAATGGATACATTCTTGCGATTTCATCATGGCTTTGAACATTATGGTCCAAGTGAGATGGTTTAAGGGACTTATTTTTCACTAGATTTCCTAATTATTTTCTCAGTTTGATGTTTTCTACCTTTCTTTCATCCCAAATGTGGTATAGCCTACAGATGAAATTTTCATTATTGGGAATAATGGAAATTAGATGTGGAAATGAAACCAAAGCACCTTACTATGAGTATAGGAAAGTCTCTTATCAATAGTATCTTGTATCTTCTCCCTGCTTTGTGGATAAACATTTAAAATCTCTTAACTTTTCTGTCCATCAGGCAACCTTTACAGCTTTATTAAGCCATTCATACAAACTGAAATGGCTATTAGGTATTTCTTAGATGCATATTTTGTGTGTGTAATTTGTTTATGATGTTTCATCCAAAGAGAATCTTTCTCTTTTTGGGGGGATCCTGATGAAAAGACATTAACATAAAGATACCTTCTGTCTCCCCCCCAAGACTAATTCCTTCTTTGTACTACAAAATCAAGAGAGAAATATTTAGAGAGTCTCTATAAGGCTGAGTCCCAGCTACTTTGAGGAAACTTCCAGACCACAAAGAGATTTTCCTTTTCCTTTTATGCACAATTATTCTTGGTGCTCTGGACCTTACAACACAGAGGAAAATATACACATTCATATCTCCTCTACCAAAAATGTTATCCTAAGAATTATGATCAATACTGTCTAATAATGAACCTTAAAATCCCTCAAGGTAGTCATGGGGCAAAAAGGGAGATAATTGATTTTATCTTTGAGCAGTTATTTTCAAATTCTGGAGAGCATTTCAATCGTGTCAGTCTGATGGTAAGTACTGAAAGGAGATAAAGACGGGAGGAGGGAGGAGAGGTTCCTGACTCCATCCTCTCCTCAGAGCTGTTCTTCATCAGTTTTTTTTTTTTTTTTTGTGGTGCTGGGGATTGAACACAGGGCCATTCTACCTCTGAGCTATATGCCCCCCCCCCCCATTTTATCTTTTGTTTTGAAACACAGTCTCACTAGGTTTCTGAAAGTCTCACCACACTACTGAGGCTGTCTTCAAACTTGTAATCCTCCTGTTAATTCTATGCATAGTAGCCCCTTAGTATATCATTGATATTTGCACTCATATATAGAATCTTGTTCACAGTTATTTTTCAAAACTACCTACCATCTTATATTGTAGAAACTACTTAACCTACATGAACCCATTTCTTCTTTTATTAAATTAGTATAAAAATGTCTACTCTATAAGTTTGTTATAGATATTGGACATAATGTATTTAAAACATTTAGCATAGCCAGGTTCAAAATATGCATTATTATTATTATTCCCTAACTGATTTATATGGTTAACTCTAATCTCTACAACCAGATGGTACATCCCTAGAGCACACAGAACAATTTTATAATTATGCCCATCCACTGTGCCTGACATAACTCATGTTCGTTGAATTGAACTGAGTAGTCAGTGGTTATTAAATAACCATTGATTGGCTAAATCCCTGTTCAGCAACTCTCCTTTCTCCCTTCTCCCCTTAACCCTTGATGGTGATTTATAGATCTTTAGGACTGAGTGGAGTGGGGAGAAAAAGAGACAGTAAAGTGAAGGAGAAATTATTGTTCTTGAGGCTGAGATTATGAGTAGACAAAATAGGTGATCACTTCATTCTAAAAATGTCACATCCCACTTGCCTGCCATATTATCACAAATTTAGTCACTCTCCTGAGTGCGCACACACACACAAGTTTAATTTGCTATGTTTTCTGAAAGCATTTTTTGTTAACATGAGAGTGATTCAGAAGGGAGGATGCAGGATGGCCAATGGGACTCTGCAGAGTACCAAAAAGCTCTCTTCATTTCATATTTTTTCTTAGAACTGTTTCATTATAACACAGACCATTTAGTGTTTTCTATGTGACAGTTTACTTGTATGATTTTATGTTAGACACAAAACTCCACCATTGTGATACTGTGTCCAATAGAGATGAGGAAATTTAGACTCAGGTTATTTACCCAATCTACTCAGTCATAGCTATCCATGCCTAGAAATTTGAACTTAAGACTCCTGTAATGCTGAATGGTACTGCATCAAGAGGTCTTTCATCTCTTATCTTGGCGTGTGTTCTGCTTAAGCCACAGTAATCAATAGCATGATGGGATAATTAGGTAGGAAGTTCTTGACTTCCATCAGCAATACCGGAAACTCATTGTCTACATCAGGTTGGTTTCTGTTCACACAATAGCAAGGCCTCGCCTTATTCTTCATTGCAGAAGTAGAAGATATTTTTAAACTCTATTGGGAGGTGTGCACTTCTGCTCCTGGGTAGATCCACACTGTGGCTTGCTTCTCCCTGTGGACCTGGCAGCTCTCCATTCTCATTCTTCACCTCCTTTATTGTGACCACTGATTTCCCAGTGTGCTCTTTATCCCTCCATAATATCACTTTCTCTACTCCTCCATGCCTCCAAAGCACCAATATTACAAAATAATTACAAAAATCTGAAGACAATAGTTTTCCTGAAAGGTTGTAGGTGATGTTGGGATATTGGGTATAGAATATTACTATACAGCATGCAGGAAACATTTTAAAATAGACTATTATTATAAGACTCCTTTAAAGTTCCCATGCAATCCCTGCTTCTAAGGATATCTCTGTCTTTCCATTTTGCTCAGGTCTGGGCCTTGAACCTTATCTCATCTCTTCTCATTTTTTTTTTTAATTACCAAGTTCATAAACTTCCCGTCTTCCTCTTTTTTAGTCATGTTCTTACATATCAGGCCTTTATTGAGTAGATATGAAAAGTAATGTTTGGGTAGGGTTGATGGAAAGGATTGATTCACAACTGCAACAAAACACTCAGCCAAAGCCGGATGTTGTGACATCTCCATCTTCATAGTCAGTAGACATTCAAGACAATATATTCAAAATAGTACTTCTGTATTCTTCCACTCACCAATTCACTCCTCCCCAGAGAATAGACTGATCTGTTTCAACCCTTGTTCTCTTCAATTAATTCTCATCTCAGCAGCCAAAGTGATGCTATTAAAATATAAACTAGTCCAGCATGCATCTGTTCCAGATCAGACAATGGCTCCTGAACTCACTTTGATTAAAATCTATCTCATTACAATGATCTGCAAAGCTATGCCGGATATGCACACTCCATTATCCCAACCTTTTTGACTTTATTTCCTCTGCTTTTACCTATCACAATTTGTGCTAATATGTGAATGATTTCCAAACAATCTGAGATTATTTCTACTCTAAGGAGCTATTCCATAGTCTCCTTGGACTTTCCCATGGTTTGCTTTCTTATTTCCCTCTGGTATTTTTTTAACCTGCTAGGTGAGACTTTCCTTGATCCTCTTTAAGTTGCAAACTTCATCTTCCTAAACTTTCTATCCACCTTTGTTGCTTAATTTTTATTAATAGAACCTATAATCATTTTACTCACTTTTTTTTTTTTTTTTTTTTTTTTTTGCACTAGGGATGGAACCCAGAGGCACTCTACTTCCATGCTATACCCCCAGCCCTGTTTTTTTTTTTTTAATTTATTTGGGGAGGATCCAAGATGGTGACTGAGTGAACCGTCTTTCCACAAACGCTGTGATTTGGATCTAAATTTACCATAAAAAGAACTTTTTAACAGAAGGGAAAAAAGCGAAATTTGAACCACAAACAAATAAAGAAGATCAAGAAAGCAGAGCGGGGACAACAAAGGACGCCACCGTGCAGTGATCCCCGCTCCGCGCGGACACCCGCCAGCCCGGCTCTGCCGGGGCGGATAGCAGCCGGGCTCTGCAGCGAAGAAGTAGGCTGTGGAAAAACAGGACCAGGAGCCGTGGGAACCACCCAGACACTGAGAACAGCAAACCCCAGGACACAGCACCCCTGGCACCCCATGCTGCACCCAGGCGGAGACCAGAACGCGTGGGGCGCTCAGCATAAGCGCCCGCGGGTCTGGGGTTTGTCCCAGCACATCTCCTCAGGACAGAACTGTGACCGCCCAGAGCCTGAAATAAGACACAGCTTCTTAATGGAAGCATGAGCGTGAAACGGGAGTAGAGGATCTGAGTCCAGGAGGAACAGGGCGAGCCGGCGGGAGCCAGCGTGCGGTGGAACAGCGGCCACTATCTCCCCTGCTATCCCTTCCCAACCAGTTTCCTGCCATCTAGCCAGACTATCACCAACCTGTGCCCCTCAGCGACGAGAGAAGGCCGAGCAGGCAGGTCTGCCTCTGCGCTCCGCTCCAGAGATGGAAAAGTGAGCCTGAAGCAGCTGTCCAGGAGGTGGAACAGGCCGAACAGCAGAGAACCGAGCCTGCACGCGCTGGGAATGGTGGCTGCCATCTTCGCCGCCAGCCCCTCCCACCAACTTCCTGCTAGCTACGCAGACCATCATTGCACGATTGTGCCTCCAGCCATCAGAACGGGAACAGACCGAGTTGCAGGGAGCTGTAAGTCGGGCTAGCACACCTCGGGTGCAGGGTGCGGGATTCACAAAACAAAGGATAGACTCAGCCATCTGCCCTGCTAGAGCCTAGACAGGGCCAGAAGGGTGGAAGAACCCAGTGCACACAGGGTATCTGGAAAGGCCTGGCTTTTAGACTGCTAAAGCAAAAAGCAGAGTCAGAGACGCAGCCAGACCCAGTGGAGAGTCCAGAGACATAAACTAGCAGTGGGCAATTCTCTGCCTGCACAGACAGAGCAAATTAAAATAAATAAATAAATAAATAAATAAATAAATAAATAAATAAATAAATAAATAAAAAACGCCAAAGACACACGAGAAAATTTAAGCTCGGTACTTACGAACTAGCAGAGCGTTGGTGTTAGAGTCTGTCTGCTATTTGTAGATTTGGGGGGTTTTGTTCTTTTTTTTGTTTTTGTTTTGTTTTGTTTTTTGTTGTTTTCTTTTTTTGTTTGGTTTTTTTGTTTTTGTTTTGGTTTTTGGTTTTGTTTTGTTATGTTTTTTTTCATTCTCTTTTGGTGTTAAGTTTTCAAATTTGATCTGTCAAACTCTGCTATTGCTTGGATTTGTTTACGTTTATTTGGATGAATACTTGCTTTGTCATCTCTCACTTAGGTCATTGAACCCCCTCCTTACCCCTTTTACAAGCCCCCCCCATATTCCTCTCTGCTATACTTTACCTCCTATCTTTTCTTTTCCTCTTTTTCCTGTCACATATCAATATATACCATCTCTAATCTATACCCCCTCCTTTACCCTATCCCTGCATCTATTACGGTGACCTCTCACCCAAACCCTATCTCTGAACACACCCTGTCACCCCTAAACTGAAACTACAGAGATTGGACAAGAAAACTTGCAAGAACAGCAAAGATATAAATCGATGAACAGGGAAACCATCGGAAGGAGAAATAACAAAGAAACAATGAGCCACCACAACCCCTCAATAACAGATCTCACCAACCCAGAATGGCAGAGACTACCAGAAGAACAATTCAGATCTTTAATACTAGAAACAATACAGGATTTTCAGAAAGAATGTAGGCAGAGCTTTAAGGAAATAAAGGAAGACATAAAGGAACAAATAAACAGAGAATTCGAAGACCTAAAGAGAAACCAAACAGAAGCATTGAAGGAAGTAAAAGATGAAATAATTGAAATGAAGGCATCAATGCAAACTATAAACAACAGATTAGATCACATGGAAAATAGAATATCACTCTTAGAGGATGACCAAACTAACAATGAATCTATAGTACATAACTTAGAAAAAAAAATACGACAGTACAAATTGGACATTGAAGAGATCTGGGCCAATTTTAAAAGAGCCAACCTAAGAATAATAGGCATAGAAAAGGGATTAGAAGTTGAAACTTATGGAATAAACAATCTCTTCAAAGAAATAATAACAGAGAATTTTCCAAACATAGAGAAGTCAACACACAGGTCCAGGAAACATACAGAACTCCCTCAAGACAAGACCAAAGAAGAGGTTCACCACGCCACATAGTAATCAAATTGACCAATGTAGAGGCAAAGGAGAGAATCTTAAAGGCAATGAAAGTAAAAGGCCAAGTGACATTTAGAGGCAAACCAATTAGAATTACGCCAGACCTCCCGAATCAAG
>PVLC010041849.1:0-13201 GCA_004027655.1 Graphiurus murinus
CGGTACTGGGGATTGAACTCAGGGGCATTCTACCTCCGAGCTACACCCCCAGCCCTAGTTTTTATTCTTTATTTTGAAACCGAGTCTCACTAAGTTGCGGAGTGCCTCACTAGGTAGCTGAGGCTGGCCTCGAACCCGGATCCTCTGGTCTCAGCCTCCCGAATGCTGGGATTACAAGCGTGCGCCACCACGCCCGGCTCTGGAAATTTTTATAAAAACTATTGGTGCATATTAATTATACATCATAGTGAGGTTCAGAGTGATAAATACATACATACGCACAGCATTCATGGTGTGTTTCCCTCCCATTCCCCCCACTCCTACCCATAGATAGTTTTTACATTGATACAAGTAACTCCACGTATGAACAAAAGGTTTTTGAACAGTTACCATCATGTGTTTTTCTTTGAGATTGCTATAATTAATTTAGGATTTTACCTTAGTTATTTTCAGTCATTTCATCTCTATCTTTCTCTCCGCCCACCCCCATACACATACTTCAAGCATATTGATTTATTGAGAATCAAGGTCACTCTAGTCTTGGGGATAAGCAGGCCCACACTTGCTAGTGTGGTTCTTTGCACAAGCTGCCTCCTTCCCTTCCTGACACTAATGCACAGCTGGATGGAGGGAAGAGGACAGTAGCACTTCTCACATCATCTAGGTCGGTGGCTTCACATCAGAATTACCAGGGGAGTTTTAAGAATTCTGATGCCCAGATTTGCACTCCATACCAAATAAATCAAGATGCGCGTACCTTGTGGTGAGATCCAGGCATCAGTAAGTTTTAAAGATTTCTAGGTAATTCTAGTGTGCTGCAAAGTCTGGGAACAATTCCTCTAGATTTTTTTTTGTTTAATTTATTTGTTTCTGTAGTGAAAAGAAGGATTGGGAGCTTTTGGTTTAACAGTCAACAATGGTGGAAAACTGTATCTGTCCATTATAATTTCATGCCTACGGATTATTATTTCCAGTAATCATGGAAATAATTATTGTCAAATAACTTTGTATTTTTTTTTTAATCGTGTGTCAGTATGATCGTTTTTTAGAACAGGCAGCTTATTGTCTTGGTTATTAGAGAATGTTCACCTGAAGTACACTGTCGCCTCGCTTTCTGTACAGGAGAAGGACTTGTACTGGTCCTCCAGGTTATTATGATAAAATGTGATGATTATTGCAGTCTCTGGAAACTCTACAGTCATCCATAAATTAGCCTTATCTGGATAAGCTGAAGTTGGACAGTCGTCTGGCAGTATTACATGTTTGACATCTGATGCTATTTTCCAAAGAATAATTGCCAAATTATTCAGGATAGTCTATAGAACAAATACAGAATTCTAAGGGTGGGAAGTCAGGGTAGGCAATGCCAAACATATAGCATATTTCAATTCAGTTATAGAGAGATTACATCTAAATATGTTAGATGGAAAAATTTCTACCCCTCAATGTAGGCTAGATATAAGCAGCTTACTTACTCGGGTAGTTAAGAGTCCATGGCATCCTCCCAAGTCACTCATTTTTTCTCTTTGAGTCATGATGTGAACATCACCCAGCAAACTGAGTCACAAATTAATTTACATATTTGAGAAGTTGTTGTGTTCAGTATATTGTGATAGAAATATCATAGAGCTGGGTTTGGTGGCACATGCTTGTAATTCCAGTACTCAGGAAACTGAGACAGGAGGATCCAAGGTTCGAGGCCAGCCTCAGTAATTTGGCAGGACCCTCAGCAACTTAGTGAGACTGTGTTTGAAAATAAATATAAAAAGGGCTGTGGTATAGCTTGGAGGTAGAAGATCCCTGGGTTAAGTCCCCAGTACCATACTCACACACTCACACTCACAAGACACACACACACACACACACACACACACACACAAAGAAAGTTCATAGAAACTTTGCATTATTGTTTTGTTCAGATTCAGAATTCACTGAAGTATAGAGGGTTATTGTTTCCTATTATTATCATCCTGGGAATAATAAATTAATAGTAATGGTTTGTATTTTATATAATACTTATATGTGAAATCATTATAATGAACCTGGAAGAGAGGACAAAATGGTATCTCTTTATTTGCTGGGAAATACACTGTAGAATATGAAAATTCACCAACTATAAGACTCAAAATGGTGAAGCCTCAAAAGGTTAAAATGGAAAAGCTTGGTTAAATATATTTGGGGGTTTACTAAGCTTAAATTATTAGAAATGTTTTACAGTTTTTGTTGTATACAAATTATGTAGCTTGTATGATCTTTAGAATCTTCAGATTCTGGGATTTAAAAATAAAAGAACCAACCAGAAGAAAAGTTGAAGTTACTGATTCTACTTATTTCTTACACAGCCTACTACCCACTTCTCCAAATGCAATATTTCATCTGTGCTGGAATTAAGTATTTATTAATGTTCAAGAAACTAGGCAGTCATATGACCATGGCTTATTATAGCTCACTCCTAAATTTAGAAGTGTTCCCAGATTGAAAAATGGTAAAAGCAGTAGAGAACAAATGCACAGTTTTTAGTTTATTCCTCGTTTGGGATTTTATGTATATTTCAAAACTAGATTTCATTATTCTAATCATACTGTACTGAACATTTTAAGAGAGTGAAGTAGGTTCTGTTAGAATTTTTTTAGGACTCCAAGTTTTATTTGTATAAATTATACTTCTTTTGTTTGTTCAACTAACACACTTCCTATAAATGATGTAGAGTCAATTTTTTAATATTCAGGCATCTCCTTTTTCTGAGTTATCTGTGTACATTACTTCTCACTTGCTTCCATCTGCCAATCTTTTGATCACTTTTACTTATTTTTACTTGATAACAAAAAGGGAAATTTATAGTTAAAATGAAATCTGTTTATTAGCGAATGCAATTTGGCAAGAAGGAGGATACAAATATTTCTAAATTGAAATCTTTGGACTAATGGATTTTATTTATTCCTGCTCTTTTTGCAGTCTTAAACTATAACTAAATAAAAAGGCTTTATTTCTTCAAAGCAATACAACATTGTGATAGTCCATTTTATAGAAGTCCTATAATACATACCCTTACCAAGATGAACTGTTTAAGACAGGAATATTTGAACCAAAGCTCAGGATTTCTCTGACATTTGTTCAAAAGCCTCCTTGGTGGATTTCCAAACTGGATGTTCCAGCAGTTTTATTTCCCTTTGTGGATTGCCAGTTGAGGGAAGAGTAGTAACTGGCAGTGTTATACCCCCATTTTATGTCTCTTTTGAGGGTTATAATAGCTTGGGTGATTTTTTTTTCTCTCCTACCTCTGTTGCTTTCATAACTTTGAGAAATGAAAAGTAGCTTCCCTTCACAGAGAGATAAAAGATTGAGGATTCTTAATCTAAGGTAAACTGACATAACAAGGCCTTTCCATATGGATCTGATGACTCTTAATCCAGTGAGTCTTTGTTGTTGGCTGATTACGGTTGAGGCATTATATAAGGCACCATAGCAATTGCTGGATGAATTAAATACAGATTCTCTGTGATTTGTGAAAACGCTATACTACAAGATCAAAAGCGGTAAGTGGTGAGTTCCAGAAGAGAAGCACAGGAGAAATCTTTTGGAAACCTAGGGGAGGGCGTGATTACATCCAGCTGAGGGAATAATAGAAGGCTTTTTGGATGTGATGCCTGTTGAGGCTGGACTTGCAGAAGTTGAGGGGGGCATGAGAAGCCATTCTGGACAGAAAAAAAAAAAAAAAAAAAGAAGTCATAAGCATTATCTGTGAGGTAGAGGAGCAAAGGTCTATTTAAGAAGTAGATAATACTTTAGATGATTAGGAGGTATTTGAGTATATGGAGGAGATAAAAGGAACCTAAGATAAGAAAAGCTGGGTGCTATGTGATAAAATATTTTGCATGTGAACAAAAATTGGACCTCAAACCAAATGGAAACAACTCTGATTAAATTTAATTGACTTTTATTATGAATTCCACTAGAAGAATCCATGTGCACTATTGTGCAACTTATATTTCACACTTAACAATATATTTAGGCTATATTTCTAACTCAGTACACATTGACCTCATTCTTTTTTAACACCTTTACCATTATGTTGTATGGATAAGCCATACCTAATATAACCAGTCCCTTACCTACGTAGTAGTTTCTAGGTTTTTGCTATCATAAAACATGATTCATTGCATATTTATCTCTGTATACTTTATGCCTTTTCATGGTTTAGAAAATCAACTTAAAGGAGGAAAGATTTACTGTGGCTCACAGTTCCAGAGGTTTTCGTCCATGGACACTTGGCCCATCACTTTGAACCCTTGGTGAGGCACAGCATCTTGTCAGTGAGCATGAGGTGGAGTTGACCTACTCCCCTCCCAGCTGCCTGGGAGCAAACAGAGAAAGCAAGAAAAGGGCTGGCGACAGGATACACCTTTCTAGGGCATGCCACCAGCCTCCTACTTCCTCCAAGTAGGCCACACCTTCTACAGTTTCCACCACCTCCCAATAGTCCATTTAATTATGAATGAACCAATCCATCGATGGGATCAGAGACCTCAGGATCCAAACTCTTCCCAAAAGCCCACCCCTGAACATTGCTGCACTGGGGACCAAGTCTTCAACACAGGAGCCTTTGAGGGACATTCCGGATCCAAACTATAGCAGATATCTATAGGATAAGTTCCTAAAAGTGGAATTTCTGGGCTATAGGCAGTATCAATTTATAGTTACTCCATAAGTATATGAAAATTTGTTTCCCCACCCTCTCACCAGTTCCAACTATGTCAGTCTTGACATAATTAAAAAGTTGATCTTATTGATAAAATTAGAAATTGGCATCTAAAATAGGAAGGTATCTACTAACTAGGGAACATATAACTCTGGGGAATGTGTAATCTTGGGATGGGATGGGATGAGTGAAAATGTATAGGAATAATGTGACATGCCTTTCTAGATTGTTAATTTTTCTTAAGAATTTGGCAGGAATGCATGTTATTTTCATTTTTAAAACAAGCTGAAAAAATTGAAGGTAGAATGGAGAATTTGTATGATTTCTTTTTAATAATAAAAAGAACATCAATTCCAATTTATTATTAAATTATATATACATGTATATTTATGATAGCCCTTTGCATACTGAAAATTATTATATAATTTTTATTACTGTATTAGTCAACAACCTATTATAGGACATAAAATCTCTCTTTGTTGCTCAACCCAAACTACCAATCTTTAAGAAAAAGGGATGGCAAATTGTTTATTTATTCAAATGTTCTGAAATAATTTAAAACACTTTAAAAGATATAGAGTAGAATTTAGATAGCACTCATTTCTCTCCCTCTTTTTTTTTTCATTTCTAGGTTATAAGCAAACTATTATATTGCCTTAAAGAACTTTGTTGTAACTTGGTCCTTGCACATTTTGCTTTTACTAAAAAAAAAAAAAATCACTTCCTAAACTATAAGATATTATTTTTTCTGTTACTATATAGTTTACACTCCTCTCTTAAATGATAAATGAAAGGAAGGTAACAGAGGCTAATTCATATTTAAGATACATTTAAGAGGAAGAAACACAATACATAATCATAAACTTTGCCTGTCTCCCATTCCCAAGGAGAATGGTGATGTTCAGCCTTAAGATAATTCTTTTAAAAATGCATTGATATGCAGAATATAAAGCATATAAATGTGGAACTATCTGTTGGGTGAGGATCTGGCTTTCTGTTCACTGGGTCCCTCCCTCTATTCCATCAGTGATTCCTGATATTGGTGCCACCAACAATGCCTTGGTTGTTGGGGACACAGTACAAGAAAAATATTCTCCCGAGCGATCTTGGTGTTCTTGCTTTTCGGGAGACAATGGATGAAAACCTCTACATTGCTCAATGGATTAATCCATATTCTACTTTTTTTCTAGGAAGACAATAAATCCTGAATTTTATATGTGGAATTCTAAAGACCCAGCTGGGCCTGGTGTCACACACCTGTAAGCCCAGTACTTGGGAAATTGAAACAGGAGGATCGTAGGTTCATGGGCAGCCTCAGCTACTTAGTGAGGCCCTCCACAACTTAGTGAGACCCCTTAAAAAATGGTGCTGGGGGTATAGCTCAGAGGTAGAATGTTCATGGGTTTAATCCCCAGTACCACAAAATAAATAAATAAAATTAAAACAAAAAGAAGAAATTATAAAGACCCAGGTTTTAAGTTCCAATTTTCTTGACTGAAGCAGACAGATCTTTGAAATTCACTTTTTCATATTGCTTATTAATTTACATGAGCTAGAAAGCATAATAATAAATTAAGATACCCCTGTGACCGCAAGGAAGCTTCATGTTGTGATTTACAGATCCTTCCTCTCAGAATTTCTTTTAAAACATGAGACTTCAAATAAATTTTACATTTGGACAAGATGCTTTGGGCTTTGCTCCTAACTTCTAGGATTCCTGAAGCCAAAATAGTTATTCTGATGGAAAAGTTAAAAAAGAACTCGTTAAATTTTATAGTAACATTCTCCTTTAAAATAATAATGGGTTTCTGAGATATATTAAATTAGCTTTGGTGATTCTAAAGGTAGGCTGACTTCAAACTCTGCCTTAAATAGTTTATTACAATAATACCATACTCTATGACCATGCAGTGGATAGTTCTGCCCAAAAAGCTGGAGAGCAATGACATGTGGCAGATGGCTAGTGCCACTAATGCCAGCTCTGTGCAATGAAACTTGTGTTAAGCTGTGTATGCCGTGGTACACCTGCAATCCCAACTGCTAGGGAGATCCTGACTCAATGAAATGAAATAAAATAAAATAAAAGGGCTGGGGATGTAGTTCAATGATAGAGCATGTGCCTAGCATTTGCAAAGCCCTGGGTTTAATTCCAACCACCACCCAAACAAAACTTGTGATTAAACCAAAAAGGAGATTAGAGGTGCCATGATGTACTCCTATTGACATTCAAAAGCTTTTTTTCTGAAGTCTGAACCTAAATGGAGTTGAAAAGAATAGAAAATTTACAGAGATTTAATTCTCATATTTTCTTTTTCAACATACAATCCTTTAAATTGTTGTAGTTGCTAACAGTGATGACAAGAGGACTCTGTATCACCTGAAATGCCTTGGATACTCCTCAGAGTGAAAGCATGCAGGTCCACCAATGTCTGCTTTCTTTCTTTCTTTTTTTTTTTTTTTGCAGTACTGGGGATTGAACCCAGAGGCATTCTACCTCCGAGCTACACCCCCAGCCCTATTTTTTATTCTTTATTTTGAAACAGGGTCTCACTAAGTTGCGGAGGGCCTTGCTAGGTAGCTGAGGTTGGTGGCGAACCCAGATCCTCCGGTCTCAACCTCCCAAATGCTGGGATTACAAGCCTGCATCACCACGCCTGGCTAACATCTGCTTTCTTACTTCATGCCCTATCTCACAGAAGGGTTACCTCTATTAACTTATGGATTTAATTGAAATTTTTATATTTAATTTTCTTTTCATCTTAACTCATGAATGGATAAAAGAGAACTGGTTAATCTTCATTTTTTAATGAGTTGCATAGCTTCTGGAGTTCTGATCATCAGCATATGAATCCTCTGACCACTTAAATAATATTTTTCTTAAAGAAAATATTTATGAAATGCTAATAAACTATTAAGTGAACAAGTAATACAATATGTGATAATTTTTACACCCTTCCTGCAGTGTGTAAAATTTTAATACAAACTTGGTGTATACTTGATAACAATTTACATGTTTATTTTACCATCTGGTAAATGTGTAAATGATATTTTGAGAAGCACATTTCATATTCACTTTAACAACTTATCTTTGACAATATGTGCCCTATCTTATGTATCGACTGGAAGGATCTTGGAAATTTTTTAAAAAGATGAATCCAGGAAAAAAAAAATTCATGTCCTAGTTTGTTTGTTTTAAAAATATTATGGAGATTTAAGATTTAGTTTTTAGTACGAAACTGAGGGATTGTGTTGTTTGCTGACTTTTACCAGACATCCTGCTAATTAGGGAAGAATAATCAGAGCGGCTTCCAAACATTATATCATGTACATCAAACCAGGTTTCCTACTAACACTATTGGCCACCTAGGTAGCAATAATAAAGTAAATATGGTTGTGTGTGTTGTTGTATAACAGTATCACATCGTTTCCAGAGTGTTTGGCTTGCTATCACTTGTGTCTAAATATGGGAAGATCATTTTTTTTCTAGTGTGTTGCAATGAACCTCAAGTGGATAGCTTTTATCAAATACTTTAACAGCATTTATGACACTTTGGCCTTCTGCCTTTTTTATTTCATTCTTTTTGCTTATTGGTCTCACTGGAATAAATCTCAGGGACTTACACAAAACAAGCAAACAGATAATTCCCTACTTAGTTTTGTTTTAATGCACTCTTTCTCAGCTGGAAATAATCTGAGAACCTTTGTAAAATTTTAGACACTACCTCTCCATACTAATTACCATCTGCCTGTCTATAATGAAGGGGTTTGATACGCACGTTGTAAACATTAGCTTTAACGAATTTATTCCTCCTTGTAAAATCTTTAAATGGAAATCAAAACACAACCCCAAATCACATCTTTATCTATTAGATTTAGAAATCAGAGTACAGGGGTCTCTTAAAATATTTCTCTAAGCCGGGCATGATGGCGCACACATGTAATCCTAGTACTTGGGAAGCTGAAACAGGAGGCTCGCAGATTCCAAGCTAGCCTCAGCAACTTAGTGAGGCTCTCAGCAAATTAGTGAGACTTTGTTTCAAAACAAAAAATAAAAAAGGCCTAGGGATGTAGTTCGGACATAGAAGGCCCCTGGGTTCTAATTCCAGTACCTCCCCCCCACACAAATTTCTCTAAATAAATAATATCAACAATAACTTTTATTCTAAATAGCAATTTGAAATTCTTCAAATTAGTTCTCCTTATCATTTGTCTGCTCACAGAATGCCTATATGTTAGAATCATATAACATAATTCTGAAAAATATTGCTTTGTGTACAACTGTATCTACAGCTATGATTTGAACTTTACATAGCTTATTACCAAGGTGGATATGGTGGTGCACAGCTGTAATCCCAGTACTGGGGAGGTTAAGACAGGAGGATCACAGGTTCAAGGCCAGCCTCAGCAAGTTAATGAGGTTTTCACCAGTTTAGGGAGACCCTCCTTTTTATTTATTTATTTATTTTTAATAGGGCTGGTGATATAGTTTGGAGGTAGAAAGTCCCTGGGTTCAATCCCCAGCACCACAATAAATAAATGCATAAATAAATAAAACATATAACCTACTGTCTAATCACGTAGGATGAGCAGCAGCTTTGTTTTCATTTATTTATTTATTTATTTTTGTGGTACTGAGGATTGAACTCAGGGGCAGTCTACCTCTGAGCTACACCTCCAGCCCTATTTTTTTTTTTTGCGGTACTAGGGATTGAACTCAGGGGCGTTCTACCTCCGAGCTATACCCCCAGCCCTATTTTTTATTCTTTATTTTGAAACAGGGTCTCACTAAGTTGCGGAGGGCCTTGTTAGGTAGCTGAGGCTGGCTGCGAACCTGGATCCTCTGGTCTCAGCCTCCCAAATGTTGGGATTACAAGCGTGCGCCACCATGTCCGGCTTGCAGCTTTGTTTTCAGATAAAGACTTAGGCACAGAAAGTTTAAGCCATGTAATCTTTCCTACAGTCATATGACTAATCAATGCTACAGCAAAAATATAACAACAGATTTGCTTCACCTGAAACCATGCTCTCTTGGGTACACTAGTGCCTCAAATTTTAAATCAGAAGCATATAGAATCTGCTTTTAGTGAGTTATTATAATTATAATAATAATAATTATTATTATTACTATTAATTTGTGGTGCTGGGGATTGGACCAATGGGGGCAGGGGACTTTACCACTGAGCTGCAACCCAGCCCTTTTTATTTTGAGACAGGGTCTTGCTAAATTCCCAGGCTAGCCTTGAACTTGTAACCCTCCTGCCTCAGCCTTCTGAATAGCTGAGATTACAGGTGTGTGCTTAGTTAAGCCAAGTAACATAGTGTCATTTAGTCTTGGAATGACGAGGCTGCCTGAGGCAGGCATGATATGATGAGGGAGAGATTCAGAAGATAGGAAGAAATGGAGATGACCTCTTGGAATCAAGCAGCACTCTGGTATTTCTAAAACCTGCCTCTGTTTGAACTATTATTATCAAGCATCCAAACCTTACCTCAAGCCAGTTAACTCAGGTTTACTGTGTCATGAAATAGATTTGAAATTCAAATCAAACATATAAAAGTCAAATAATATTCAGATTAAAACAAATGAAAATAGGATCTCAGATACCAGGGTGACTCTGAAAAACAACTGTTTTTTTTTGTGGTACTAAGGATGAAACCCAGGGGCATTCTGTCTCTGAGCTATACTCCCACGCCTTTTTTTTTTTTTTTTTGGCACTGGGGATTGAACCCAGGGGCATTCTACCTCTGAGCTACAGCCCCAGTCCTATTTTTTATTCTTTATTTTGAAACAATGTCTCACTAGGTTGTGTAGTGCCTCACTGAGTAGCTGAGGTTGGCTGCGAACCTGGACCCTCCGGTCTCCGCCTCCCAAGTACTGGGACCTATTTTTAATTCTTTATTTTGAAACAGGGTCTCGCTAAGTTGCGGAGATCCTTACTAAGTAGCTGAGGCAAACCTGCGATCCTCCAGTCTCAGCCTGCTAAGTACCAGGATTACAAGCATGTGCCACCACTCCTAGCAACAGTGGATTTTTTTGAAGTACTAAACGTATTATACTGATATAATATGAATAATAAATACTGAATGCTCTCTTTATGCCACTGTTTTAATTTCTTAAACATATATTAACTAATTTAAGCTTCATAACAATACTGTGAAACCCACACTATTACTTCCCTTTTGGAAATGAAGGAACTGAAGCACAGAGAGATTAAGTAACTTGCCTAAGGACACAATAAATGGCAGCTGAGCCAGGCGATCTGGTTTCACAGTAATGACTATGAATAGCAGTGGTATTAAATAGTACGATAAGTGGGATGTTAACTGATCTCTCAAGACTATTACTACAAAAATTAGTATGAAGAAAAGAAATGGATCAAATAAACCTTAAGAACTCAAGAAAGAAAGAAATCTACAGTGAGTCCTTTGGCCCTTTATTTAGTGATATAAAATATGAGCAAAACAAAGCTAATGAATACTTTGCTTTTCATTTTTTTTAATATATTTTTACTTTTACTTCATGTATATAATATTCATTATTCCTTCCAAATGAAATAATAGGAAAATATGTTGTTTGTGACTCTGCCAAACATTTCCTCTTTATTAGTCTCTCATGATTATTGCTTCCAACACAAGGAACTATTTCAGAATTAAAAAGCTTAAGCTATATAATCTTCTTTTATACTTAATGAACAAAAAGAGTTTCATTTTATGTTCAAAATTATCAGTACTTCAGGGACATTTTTGTCATACAACTTCTTTTGTATAATAGAAATAAAATATATCTGGTAAAATCGTTATTATTTTAAATTAGAGAAAATTTCACCAATAACATTTTCACCAATAATGGTGCATATTTCTAAAGAAAGGATAATGTTTGAAGAATTAATCAGAAATTTGATAAATTAATATGAGATCATCTGGCCCCTCCGTTGGCCAGTAATAATGGTTAGAACCTCTGAAAGAGACTGGCAAAATAATACAATTTTATTTTTAAAAGTTTTATTGAAATCCAGCCGGGCGTGGTGGTGCATGCTTGTAATCCCAGCATGTGGGAGGCTGAGACCAGAGGATCCGGGTTCGTGGCCAGCCTCAGCTACCTAATGAGTCACTCCACAACTTAGTGAGACTCGGTTTCAAAATAAAGAATAAAAAATAGGGCTGGGGGTATAGCTCGGAGATAGAATGCCCCTGAGTTCAATCCCCAGTACCGCAAAAAAAAAAAAAAAAAAAAGTTTTATTGAAGTCCAATAACAGCTAAAATGTTTACATAGAACACAGGTAGGCCTAACCTTTGGGTATTTAAGCTTACAGATCAAGTTATTTCTGTGAATATGTAATAATTTTTATTCTAAACTTGAACATCTATTATATATCAATATTCAAATATAAAATAAGATTTCAAAAGCAAATGTATATTTTATTATCTAATAACATGATTTACTAAAGATTTTCTCATTGAGTATACCCTCTCTCTTCCCATGAGTCTTTTGAAAAATATCATTAGCTGAGCAAGATTGTGCAGGTCTGTAATTGCAGTACTTAAGAGGCTGAGACCGAAGATTGCGGGTTTGAAGCCAGCCTCATCAACAACTTAGTGAGGCCCTCAGCAATTTAGTGAGATCTTGTTTCCAAATAAAAAAATAAAATAAGCTAGGTATGTGGTGCATGTTTGTAATCCCAGTACTTGGGAGGCTGAGACAGGAGGATCCAGGTTCTGGGCCAGCCTCAGCTACTTAGTGAGGCCTTCCAAAACTTAGACCCTGTTTCAAAATAAAGAATAAAAAATAGGGCTGTGGATGTAGCTTGGAGATAGAATGCCTCTGGGTTCAATCCCTGGTAACACACACACACACACACACACACACACACACACACACACACACACTAGAAATAGAGCTGGGCATATATCTCAGAGGTAGAATACCCTTGGGTTCAATCTCCAGCATGATTAAAAAAAAATATTAATCTCCAAAGGTAAACCTACTTTTATTTTTCTTAAAAAAAGGTGCAATTTTATGAAAAAGGAGAAAGCACATGTTAAAAATAAAAATAGAGCTGAGCGTGGTGGCGCACGCTTGTAATCCCAGTACTTGGGATGCTGAGACTGGAGGATTGCAGATTCGGCACCAGCCTCAGCTACTTAGCGAGGCCCTTTGCAACTTAGTGAGACCCTGTTTCAAAATAAAAAATAAAAAAAGGGTCAGGGGTATAGTTCGGAGGTAAACTGCCCATGGGTTCAATCCCCACTACTGCCAATAAATAAATAAATAAATAAATAAATAAATAAAAAAAATAGCAATATAATTTCTATACTTGTAAGACTTATTTTTACAGTTTCAAATAAATATATCTATGTATAAGACAATTTTTTTCCCCTATAATTTAAAAATGTTTATTTTAGGATTGGCGACGTAGCTTATAGGTTGAACACTCACCTAGCATGCACAAGGTCCTGAGTTCAATCTTTGGCACTGGGGAAACACACACACACACACACAC
>PVLC010041850.1:0-13192 GCA_004027655.1 Graphiurus murinus
AAAAAAAAAAAAAAAAAAAAAAAAAAAAAAGAAATAAAATAGATTATCCACAGGCTCAGACCCTCTATGTACATGACACAGCTACAAGCATCACACAAGCCTGACCTGCTTGCCCTTTCCATCTCTGCCCCAAATATCCCTCTGCACAACCCAAGACCAGCAGGTGCTCTGTATCTCTGCGACTGTGGCCCCACATGAAGTTGACTATGGCTTCTTTAAGTCCAGCCCAAGGCAAACACCACCGTAGACCTAAGGGCCATGTCTGGTATACAGAGGTCTAGGGCCTCTCCAACAATCTCATTCCCTTGGCTCTCTGAATCCTGCCTCAGGTTCTGGGACATTTTTCTTCAGGTTTCCAGCCTCCTCTTCACCTGGCAGGACATGGGGAAGAGCTCATGAGGGGTAAGTCCACACTACAGCCCTGTTTGATAAATGGAGACACGAAGGCCAAGAAGGGCATGGGGCTGGGCCTAAGGCTGCATAGGTCGGGTGTTAGGGCTGAGACCCCAGGGCTCCAGTGGAAGGTGGAGGTAAAATCAGATTTTGGGGTGTATACAGTGGTGCACACCTGTAATCCCAGCTACTGTGAAGGCTGAGGCAGGAGAACTTCAAGTTCTAGGCTAGTTTGGGCACCTTGGCAGGGCCCTGTCTCAAAATAAAAAGGGCTGGGAACGTAGCACAGTGGTAGAGTGTTTGCCTAGCATTTGGAAGTTCCTGGGTTACATCTCCAGCACTACATAAGATCTTTTTTTATTTTTTGGTACTGGAGATTAAACTCAGAGGCATTCTACGACTTTGAGCTACACCCCCCCAGTCCGGTTTTATTTCTTATTTAGAAACAGGGTCTCACTAGGTTGATGAGAGTCTCACTATTGCTGAAGCTGTCCTTGAATCCTTGAATCTGCAATCCTCCTGTATCAGCGTCTCAAGTACTGAGATTACAGGCATGCGCCACCACGCTTGGCACTACATAAATTTTTTTTTTTTTTTTTTTTTTTTTTTTTTTTTTTGCGGTACCGGGGATTGAACTCAGGGGCATTCTACCTCCGAGCTACACCCCCAGCCCTATTTTTTATTCTTTATTTTGAAACCGAGTCTCACTAAATTGCGGAGTGCCTCACTAGGTAGCTGAGGCTGGCTGTGAACCCGGATCCTCCAGTCTCAGCCTCCCAAATGCTGGGATTACAAAGGTGTGCCACCACGCCCGCCTTTTTATTCTTTATTTTGAAACAGGGTCTCACTAAATTGCGGAGGGCCTCACTCGGTAGCTGGGGCTGGCTGCGAACCCACATCCTCCAGTCTCAGCCTCCCAAATGCTGGGATTACAAGCGTGCGCCACAACGCCCGGTTTAAGATTTTTTAAAAATCAGATTTGGGGGACTAAGCGCCAACCACTCTCAGGTCCAGGGACCAACGACACACAAAGCAAGGAAGGAGCATGACCTACAGGAGAGCAAGGCTCAGCAGGAGCCTGAGCCAGGCACTGGAGCAGGTTTTGGGTAAGAGGCGGGGTTTAATTGGGAGAGGCCGAAAGACCTAGAAGAAGGGCAGGGAACATGCCCTTACAATAAGGATGAGGAGGCGGGGCTCGCTAAGGCGCACAAACTGGGCCAAAGGGGCGAGGCTTAGACTAAGAGCGCGAACGAGGGGCGTGGCCTGGCCGAAAGGGGCGGGGCCAGATGCATTATCAGGCCAGGGGAAGGGCAGAAAGCCGGACCAGCTGCTTCAGCTTCTAGGGCGCGAAGTTCGGTGGGTGCGTCAGGCACTTCCGGGTGGGACTGTGCGCATTTCCGGTCAAGATGGCCGCGCCCAGCAGAATCAGGTGCGGGCAACTCTGTCTTTAGGCGTGGTGGCGGCTCGAGGCCCGGGAAGGTGAGATCTGCCTCGCTGCGGCGCCCTTCTTCGGAAAGGAGGGAGGGGACTTGTTGCTAAGGAGAGCTAAAGGTCGGCTTATTGCAATGGAGACGGGCAGTGAGGTTGCTAAGAGACGGGAACGCATGCAGTGGACATAGGGCGAGGGGATTTGTTGCCAGGGAGAGTGGGTGGGGCCTGTTCCTAAGGAGGGAGGAGGGGCTTATGACTTTGGGGGTAGGGTCCTGTTAGTATGAAGGAAGGAAAGGGGGCAGTTGTTTAGGGGGTGCGATTAAAGTGGTTTGGGGTCATGGGGTGGCATCGAGCCCCCCTGAAACGCAGCCTTCTCAGCAGACCCGCAGGAATCGACCCATCAGGACGCCAGAGCTGCCTCAGCGGTGACCATCTACTTCCCCCAACATATTGTTCCCTTCTTCACAAGCGGTCAATGGCAGACAAAGGCTCGGGGAACAGTCGCCTTCCCCTGGCGCTGCCCCCGGCGTCCCAGGGTTGCTCATCAGGGGGCAGTGGCTCCTCCGCGGGGGGCTCAGGCAATCCCCGGCCCCCACGAAACCTCCAAGGCTTGCTGCAGATGGCCATCACTGCGGGCTCTGCAGAGCCAGACCTCCCTCCGGAACCCATGAGTGAAGAGGTAAAGTATGGAGACCCAAGAAGTGGGTTGAAGCACCTGAGGACAGGGTGTCTTGAGACGTGTGCCTTGAGCTAGAAGCTGGGTTCTTCCTGGATGGGGAGGGGGAGGATGTGTTGGCATAGTAGGCATTTTTTGTGCTTGATAGGGTCACTGTAGGCTGAAGGTCAGATGTCAAGTGTCTGAGGGAACACATCCTTGATTCCCACCAGTCTCTTGGTCTTTGTGTGTGTGTGCGCCTGTGTATGTGTGTGGTACTGGGGATTGAACCCAGAGGCATTCTACCTTCGAGCTACACCCCCCAGCCCAATTTTATTTCTTATTTGGAAACAGGGTCTCATTAGGTTGATGGATCTCACTATTTGCTGAGTCTGTCCTTGAACCTGTGATTCTCCTATCTTAGCCTCCCAAGTACTGGGATTACAAGCCTGGGCCACCACGCCAGGCTGTGGTCTTTTTTTTTTTTTTTTTTTAAGGAAGAACAAGAAAGGCTATCCAGGACTTGAAAGACCTAGATTCAGTATTGTCCAGCAGTGTGACCTTGGGTATATTTGGATATATTACCTAATCTTTCTGAACCTCTAGTTCATTTATTTGCAAATTGTTGATGTTAAGAAGAATAACAGCTCTTCTTTTTTTTTTTGTGGAGTGATGGTACTGGGGTTTGAGCCCAAGTGCATTCTACCTGTGAGCTGCAACTCCAGTCCTTTTTTATTTTTTGGTTTTGAAATAGGGTCTGGCTAGGTTGCTGAAGCTGACCTCAAACCTGCTGACCTCCTGTCTCAGCCTCCCAAGTACTGGATGGTGTGTGCCATCACACCCAGCTTAATAACAGTACATCTTAGGGTGGTTCTGAGGTTCCATTTTATTTTTTTATTATTTTATTTATTTATTTATTTTTTGCGGTACTGGGGATTGAACTCAGGGGCATTCTACTGCCGAGCTATACCCCCAGCCCTATTTTTTTTTTTTTTTAATTCTTTATTTTGAAACAGGGTCTCACTAAGTTGCGGAGTGCCTCACTAGGTAGCTGAGGCTGGCCGAGAACCCAGATCCTCCCATCTCAGCCTCCCAAATGCTGGGATTACAAGCGTGCGCCACCACACCCGGCTAAGGTTCCATTTTAAGTAGGGCTGTGTACCATGCTATATATATATGTATAAAAAGTATATATATATGTGTGTATATATATACATATATTATATATATACATACATATACATACATATATGTATATATCTCCAACATTGCAGTTTGATTTCTGTCAGGCTTTGCCAGTGGCCACTGTGTGACCTTGCCTTGAGCAAGACACATCATTTCTGGTCACTGTTTTCTCATCTGAATTGCGGATAACAGTAACATCTCATAAAACTGTTTTGAAGATTAATAATAATATTTATCACATGTAATGTTTAATTGGCAATTATTGCATACAGAAATCTGTACTAGTCCTTTTTTATTGTCATGGAGCCTTTATGACAATGAGGTGGGAAACAGGCACAGAAAGATTATATACTTTGCCCAGATTTATCTAGGACTGTGACTATAGAGCCCTCTTATGAATACTTAACTCAGGACTTGGCCAAAAAAACAGAAACCCAGAGTTCTCAGCTCTTATCCCACTTGACCTAATAGCAGCATTTAATTATGTCCTTCTCCTTGAATCTGCCTTCTTTTGACTTTCAGGATGACATAGTCTTGTGGTTTTCATTCTCACTCACTGACCCTCCTCTGTCTCCTTTGTTGGTTCTTATTCCTCAGCCTCTTAATGATATAGCGTACAGGACCAGTTCTGGGCTCTCTTCTCTTATTCACACTCACTTCTTTAGTGATGTTGTGTTGAGGCTTAGCCCTGAGAATTCTCAGATTTATATCTTCAGCTAGTATTTCTCCATTGGGGACAATGGCAATGGGTGGAGACATTCTTGGTTTTCACAACTGGGAGAAGGGGGCTGCTGGCATCTAGCAGATGCAGGTCAGGGACCTTGTGCAACACCCAGCAGTGCACAGGACAGCCCCCCGCTATACAGAAGCATCCAGTTTAGAGTGTCAGTAGAATTTGGGTTGAGAAATTTGTCTAAGCTGGACCTCCATCCTGAACTTCAGGGAGCCTGCTAGATGTGTAATAGATCTTTCAAACTTAACAGTTAGGTTGGAGAGTAAACTCTCATCTCTGCTGCTCCCACTCCAAACCTGCTATGCCCTCCATCTTTCTTGTCACCCCATTGCTCGGACAAAACCCCTGGTGTCTCCCTAGTCTCCTCTCTCCTGCACTCCACATCTCAGCTAATCATATTGTCTCTTTTCTTTGTGATACTGGGGATTGAGCCCAGGGGCATTCTACCTCTGAGCTACCCTCCCAGCCCTATGTTTTACTTGGAAATGGTCTCACTAAGTTTCTGAGCCTGTCTTTGAATCTGCCATCCTCTTGTCTCAGCCTCCCAAATACTAGGGATTACAGGCATATTCCACCATGCCCACTGTCTCTTTTTTTTTTTTTTTTTGCAGTACTGGGAATTAAACCCAGGGGCATTCTACCTCTGAGTTACACCCCCAACCCTATTTTTAATTCTTTATTTGGAAACAGGGTCTCACTAAGTTGCTGAGGACCTAAGTAGCTGAGACTGGCTTTGAATCTGCCATCCTCCTGTCTCAGCCTCCCAAGTACTGGGATTACAAGTGTGTGCCACCACTCCCAGCTTCACTGTCTCTTTTCTAAATAAGTCCAGAATCTGACCGTCTTACCACTCCAGCACTCCCACCCTGCTCCTTCTCTTCACATCACCTTCTCCCTTTCCTAGATCACCACCTTAGACTCCCAAAAAAGACTTCCTGCCCTGCCCCTGCCTCCCCTCACCATCTTCCCCTACACACTCATTCATGGTGAAGTCTCAGGTCTTTACAACTTTCCACAAGACCCAGCCTGGTCTGCTCCTGGGTATCTGTTTCTTCCCTTACCTGTCCCTTCCCCTCCTTGCTCACTCCGCATCAATCACGTTGGCCTCCTGGCTGTTACCTTTGCCTGGAATATTCTCTTTCCAGATACCTGGTTTTCCCTTACCTACTTGACTCACATGTGGCCTCGCCAAGACCACTCCATTTAATTCTGCAGCCCTACCTTTGATCTCCTGATCCTCCACTCTGTTTAACCTACACCATTGTGCTGCTTGTCATATCACCATATCACACACTACATGTTTTGCTTATTTTCTCTGTCATCTGCTCCCCAATCAGCACAAGACCCCTTCTTCCCTGGGGGTGGGGAGGAGTTTCTGCCTGTTTGGCTTAGGACCAAGTCCCTAGTGTCCAGAAAAGAATCTGGATAAGAAAGATGCTATAGATATTTGCTGATGGGAACTGTCAGCCCTCACATTGCTGGCTGCCATTATGAATGCTGTTACTCCCAAATTAGTTACTGATAGAGAGCTGCTTTTCTCCCCACCCTATCCCCTAGAGACGGCAGTGGTTGCAGGAGGCCATGTCCGCTGCCTTCCGGGGCCAGCGAGAGGAGGTGGAGCAGATGAAGAGCTGCCTCCGAGTGCTCTCCCAGCCGACACCTTCTGCAGCTGGTGAAGCTGAACTGGCCACTGACCAGCAAGAGCGTGAGGGGGCCCTGGAGCTGCTGGCTGACCTGTGTGAGAACATGGATAATGCCGCAGGTAACCACTTGTCCCTCCCAGAGCTTCCTGTCTGCTCACATCCCAACAGCTCAGCCCTTGTCCCTTCTCTTGAGGTCCACACCACTGGCCCTGCGCCACCTCCAGCTTCTCCCCTCTGTTGGTCATTTTTCTCCTATTCTGCTACTCCCTAGACAGTGAGAGGGGAGGCCTCCCTGAGGGTTGACATTTGGTCAGAGACCTGAAATGAGGGTGTGAGTCATGAGATTATCTCTGAAAAAAGCATTCCAGAAAGAGCCGGGCGTGGTGGCACACGCTTGTAATCCCAGCATTCGGGAGGCTGAGACCGGAGGATCCTGGTTCGCGGCCAGCCTCAGTTACCTAGTGAGGCACTCCGCAACTTAGTGAGACTCGGTTTCAAAATAAAGAATAAAAAATAGGGCTGGGGGTATAGCTCGGAGGTAGAATGCCCCTGAGTTCAATCCCCAGTACCGCAAAAAAAAAAAAAAAAAAAAAAAAAAGCATTCCAGAAAAGCTAGGCATGGTGGCACCTGTAATCTCTGTACTTGGGGAGGCTGAGACAAGAGACAAGAGATCGCAGGTTCAAAGCAAGCCTCACCAACTTAGTGAGACCCTATTTCAAAATAAAAACTATAATAGGGCTGGGGATGTAGCTCAGAGGGTTTAATCCCCAGTACCACACATGTACACACAAAATAAATAAAAAATAAAAAGGGTTGGAGGTGTAGTTCAGAGATGGAATGCTCTGGGTTTGGTCCAGTACCCTCCCCCTACCAAAAAAAAAAAAGGCATTCCAGCCAGCAGCAGCTGCCAGTGCAAAGGTCCTGAGTTGAGAATGTGCCCATCTTTTGTTCAGGACTGGCAGGAAGACAAGTGAGAGTCCAGGGGTAGGAAATGACATGGGGGCATGCAGGGCCTCAAAGACCAACATAAGCACCAGGGGTCTTATTCTAAATGCAGTAGAGTAGGTTTGAGCAGGGGGTTGCTGAATGAGACCCTTCTTCCCTTGGAAGGTGGTGTGGTCATCCTGGCTTTGCTGCTTGATGGCACTGAGCTTGGAATCCCCAGTTACCTCTTGTGTCCACAGGCTGGTGAGGATGGGAGGTAAGATAAGAGCCACTTGGGACTCAGTCTGTTCAGCTCCAGACACAAAGCAAATGTGCGTGGCAGGGACGTTAGGGTGTCTTTACTTTGGATAAGGGCAGGATAAAGTTTGGGAAGGCTCCCTCTTCTGGGAGCGCTGTGGTGCCTGTGAACTCACTGAATTCTCTGAGGGCATTGCATTGAACATTCCCAGTGTTTCCCAGACTTAACCTCAGCAAGGGGTCCCCTGCCCCCAAAGGATGGCTTTATTTATTTATTTTTTGCGGTACTGGGGATTGAACCCAGGGGTATTCTACCTCCGAGCTACACCCCCAGCCCTATTTTTTATTCTTTATTTTGAAACAGGGTCTCACTAAGTTGCAGAGTGCCTCACTAGGTAGCTGAGGCTGGCCTCGAACCTGGATCCTCTAGTCTGAGCCTCCCAAATGCTGGGATTACAAGGGTGTGCCACCACGCCTGGCTCGCCAGCTCTATTTTTTATTCTTTGTTTTGAAACCGGGTCTCACTAAGTTGCGGAGTGCCTCACTAGGTAGTTGAGGCTAGCCTCGAACCCGGATCCTCCGGTCTCAGCCTCCCGAATGCTGGGATTACAAGCGTGAGCCACCATGCCCGGCACTTATTTATTTATTTATTTTTTGGTACTGGATGTTGAACCTGGGGCATTCTACCTCTGAGTTACACCCCCAGCCCCCCCCCCCCTTTTTTTTGGTACTGGAATTGAATCCAGAGGCATTCTACCTTGAAGCTATACCCTCATCTGGTTTTATTTCTTGTTTGGAAACAACATCTCACTGGGTTGCTGAGAGCTTTACTCAGTTGTCAATGCTGGCTTTGAAAAAGCATGGGCCACCATGCCCGGCCCCCAGCCCTGTTTATTTTGAAAAAGGTCTCATCAAGTTGCTGAGGGTCTTGCTGAGTTGTGAGGATGGCCTTGAATCTGTGATCCTCCTATCTTAACCTCTCAAGTACTGGGATTAGAGCATGCACTACTGTGCCTTTAATGACTGCCCTTTCACTGGTTTTTCGCTTGATCAGGAACTCTCTATTGAGCAGCTGCTGGGTCCAAGTGTTCTCTAATCACAGCAGCAGCAGCTTTTATACCTCTGTAGCCATGAGAGAAGCCACAGATCCCATTTCCTCCCAGGCCTGCCCCTCTCTGTGCATATGTACACAGACATACACACACCTATTTCTTTTTCTTTTTTTTTTTTTTTTTTTTACCCTTTGGTGGTACTACAGGTGGAATCCAGGACCTCACACACGCCAGGCAAATATTCTACCACTGAGCTACATCCCGACCCTTTTTAAATTTTTTTTTTTTTGCGGTACTGGGGATTAAACTCAGGGGCATTCTACCTCCGAGCTATACCCCCAGCCCTATTTTATTTTTTATTTTGGAACAGGATCTCACTAAGTTGCAGAGTGCCTCACTAGGTAGCTGAGGCTGGCCTCGAACCCGGATCCTCTGATCTCAGCCTCCTAAATGCTGGGATTACAAGCGTGCGCCACCACGCCTGGCCTTTTTTAAAAATTTTGAGATAAGATCTAAGTTGCGCAGGCTGGCCCCAAACTTGGCAATCCTGCAGTCTTAGTCTCATGAGTAGCTGGGATTATAGGTGTGCACCACCACTCCTGTTTTTTTGGTGCTGGAGATTGAACCCAGGGACATTCTACCTCTGAGCTATACCACCTCCAGCCTTTTTTTGTTGTTGATTGAAAACTGAGAGTCTGGCTAAGTTGCTGAGGCTATCCTTGAACTATCGATACTCCTGTTTCAGCCTCCCATGAACTGGGATTACAGGTGTGTGCCACCACACCTGGCTTTTTTTTTCCCCCATAAAGATGAATGATGCTCGAGCCGGGCATGGTGGCACACGCTTGTAATCCCAGCATTCGGGAGGCAGAGACCGGAGGATCCGGGTTCGCAGCCAGCCTCAGCTACCTAGTGAGGCACTCTGCAACTTAGTGAGACTTGGTTTCAAAATAAAGAATAAAAAATAGCGCTGGGGATATAACTTGAAGGTAGAATGTCCCTGAGTTCAATCCCTAGTACCGCAAAAAAAAAAGATGAATGATGTTGATGAAGATGAGCTCCAGGGAGCATTCTTTCATGTGGTTGTTTACTCCACATGAAATAATATATAACTATATTTCAACAATACTATAGTTATTATTATTATTAATTTAGTTTTTGGTACTGGGGATTGAACCCAGAGGTGTTCTAACTTTGACCTATACCTCAGCCCTTTGTGTGTGTGTGTGTGAGTGTTTGTGTGTGAGTGTGTGTGTGTGTTCGAGAGAGAGAGAGAGACACACACACACACACACACACTGGGGATGGAACCCAGGGGCAGTCTACCTCTGGGCTACACCCCCAGACCTATTTCATTTTTTATTTAGAAACAAGATCTCACTAAGTTGCTGAGGCTGTCCTCAAGCCTGTAGTCCTCCTGTCTCAGCCTCCCAAGTACTGGGATTATAGGCATATGCCCAGCAATAATTATTATTTATTGAGGCAGATTCACATGGCATAGAATTAACCATTATCAAGTGTATAGTTCCATGACATTTAGTATATACACAGCATTGTACCACTATCATCTCTATTTCCAGAACTTTGTCGTGACCCCCAAATGAGAACCTGTTCCCATTACGCAATCTCCCCACCACCTATATTTCCAAATATAGTCATTCCGAGTACATCAGTCTGTGGACTGGGGGGTGGAGGGGTGCATAGTTCAGTTCCTGATGCCGGCTTCTTCCCTCTCCTGTCTGCTGCACAGATTTCTGCCAGCTGTCCGGCATGCACCTGCTGGTGGGCCGGTACCTGGAGGCGGGGGCTGCAGGACTGCGGTGGAGGGCTGCACAGCTCATCGGCACATGTAGCCAGAACGTGGCAGCCATCCAGGAGCAGGTGCTAGGCCTCGGTGCCTTGCGCAAGCTACTGCGGCTGCTTGACCGGGATGCCTGCGACACGGTACGCGTCAAGGCCCTCTTCGCCATTTCCTGTGAGTGTCCTGAAAGTCCAGGGTGCTTGGGGCGGGGAAGTTTGGGGTCAGTGTTATCCACAGTGGAGTCCGGTGGATCCACTGGGGCAAAGGGAGGGGTGCTTTGTTCATTTCTGTATTTCCCATGCTTTTGTGCTCTGTGTTGGATACTAGGAACAGAACACTGAGCTCATCTGACCCTCTCCCCCTGCATCAGAGCCAATGCCAAGGATGCAGGCACAGTGGTAGTAGGTGATACTCTGTGATCTAGCTTGAGCATCTTATACTTGTCAGAGGTGAGCCCAGCTCTGTCCATGCCTGGGGTCAGTTCATTCTCTGCCTGGGACCGTGCTGTGTCCCCAGCCTACACCTACTAGAGACAGTAGTATCCAGGGACACCTCCAACACCATGAAGTCACTGGGTCAAGAACCACCACAGCTCTGCCTTTTATCCTAATAAGCCCATGAAGTAGGGACTTGTTTTCATATTCAATTTCACAGGAAACAGTGTAGACAGAGACTTGGCCAGGCTCCTGCATCTCTGTCCCCTGTACAGGAGCCCATGCTGCCTCCTGGGAGACATGGGACAAAAACCAGGCTCTGCAGGGTGTTGCTTGCTCTGTGTTGGGTATTAACTAGCTCAGTCATCACACATGCCCCCAGAGGTTGGGACAATAGTCAGTGTCCCCTCCACCTGCCAGGGAGGCCCCGTGGTGGTATTCCCTGTGGGTTGGGGTCAGTCTGTGCATATGCTATGCCAGCACCCCCATCAGTGTTCCTTTTTTTCTTTTTTGGTACTGGAGATTGAACCCAGGGGCATTCTACCTCAGAGCTACACCCCCGGTCCTATTTTGTAATTTTTATCTTGAAACGGGGTCTAAGTTGCAGAGAGCCTCACTAAGTAGCTGAGACTGACCTCGAACCCAGATCAAATATTACAAGTGTGCTCTACCACGCCTGGCTTCTCCACTAAGTTTCTGAGGCTGGCCTTGGACCTGTCATCCTCCTGTCTCAGTCTCCCAAGTACTGAGATTATAAGCGTGCCTCACCATGCCCGACTAACATCCAGCTTTTTTTCCCTCACGGTACTGGGGACTGAACCCAGGGGTATTCTACCTCTAAGCTACACCCCCAGCCCTTTTTATTTTTTTATTTTTTACCTTTTTTTGTGGAACTGGGGGTTGATCCCAGGAGCATTCTACCTTTGAGCTACATTCCCAGCCCTATTTTTTATTTTTTTGTGCTACTGGGGATTGAACCCAGAGGCATTCTACCTTTGAGCTACCCCCAGTCCAATTTTATTTCTTATTTGGAAACAGAGTTTCACTAGGTGGATGAGAGTCTCACTATTTGCTGAAGTTGTCCTTGAACCTTCTGTCTCAGCCTCCCAAGTACTGGGATTACAGGCATGCGCCACCACGCCTGGCTCTTATTCTTTATTTTGAAACAGGATCTCACTATGTTGCGGAGGGCCTCCGATAAGTAGCTGAGGATGGCTGTGAACCTGCAATCCTCCTGTCTCTGCCTCCCAAGTACTGGGATTGCAACCTTGCGCCACCATGCATGGCTACCCCCAGCCGTTTTTAAAAATTCTTTCACTTTGAAACATGGTCTCTGAGAGTCTCACCCAATTTCTGAGACTGGCCTCAAACCTCAACCTGCTATCCTTCTGTCTCAGCCTTCCAAGCCCTGGGATTACAGGCGTGCACCCTTGTGCCTGGCTTTTAACAGCTTTGATATATATTTCACGGGCCGTAAATTAATCCTCTTGGAGCATACAACTTAGTTATTTTTAGTGCATTCACAAGGTTGTGCCGCCCCTGTCTATTTCCAGAAAATTTTCATCACCCCCCAAATCAGACTCTGTATGCATTAAGCAGTCCTCTCCATATCTCCCTCCCCCTGGCCCCTGTGTCCACTAGTCTGCTTTACTGTCTCTAAGGATCTGCCTTTCCTGGATATTTTGTCTAAACTGAATCAGGCCCTGTGTGGTCTTTGGTGTCTGGATTCTTTCATGAAGCTTGCAGTTCATCCATGTTGTAGCGTGCGTCAGAGCTTCATTCCTTTCTACGGTGAATGACATTCCCTGGTGGATATGGCCCATTTGTTTATCCATTCATCTGCTGCTGGGCGTCTGGGTTGTTTCAGCCTCTTGGCTGTTGTGTTGCTATGAGCACGGGCATACAAGTCTGTGTGTAGACACTGGGCAGGTACTTGGGAGTGGACTTGCTGGATCATTTGATGGCTCCTTGTTTATCTGTTCTGGGTCGATTGTTTCTTTTCTTTTTTGGGGGGGGGGCAGGGATTGAACATCTTTATTAAATAAATGGCAGCATAAATCAGTAGCAACAATTTTGGAAGGAGTGGGGACAAGGCGTAGGGTCAGAATGTAATTGTTCTTTTCATGGTTTTAAGGCGGCTGAAGAACTGCCTGAGGCCCACTGATCTGTTATATTGGAAGTGCAGGAAGGGCAAGACTAAAACACTAAGAACCAATACTATGCCTTTTAGCAGACTGAATCAGAGCCTTACAAATTATCCAAATAGCAAGGTTCCGCCGGGCGTGGTGGCACATGCTTGTAATCCCAGCATTTGGGAGGCTGAGACTGGAGGATCCAGGTTTGCAGCCAGCCTCAGCTACCTAGTGAGGCACTCTGCAACTTAGTGAGACCCTGTTTCAAAATAAAGAATAAAAAAATAGGGCTGGGGTATAGCTCAGAGGTAGAATGCCCCTGAGTTCAATCCCCAGTACTGCAAAAACAAAACAAACAAACAAACAAACAAAAACAAATAGCAAGGTTCCTTCTTAAGATTTGAAATCTCATTTTCCTCAGCAAGCATTTTCAACCTACAGTTGGGAACAAAGATGTAAAAGTAGGTAGTCTAAAGAACACCCTTGAGCCAGGCATGGTGGCGCATGCTTGTAATCCCAGCATTTGTTTTTTTTTTTTTTTTTTTTTTTT
>PVLC010041851.1:0-13273 GCA_004027655.1 Graphiurus murinus
AGCCGGGCGCGGTGGCGCACGCTTGTAATCCCAGCATTCGGGAGGCTGAGACCGGAGGATCCGGGTTCGCGGCCAGCCTCAGCTACCTAGTGAGGCACTCCGCAACTTAGTGAGACTCGGTTTCAAAATAAAGAATAAAAAATAGGGCTGGGGGTGTAGCTGGGAGGTAGAATGCCCCTGAGTTCAATCCCCAGTACCGCAAAAAAATTTTAAAAAAAATGTGGAGCAAATAGATCAAGAATTTATCATTCAATAAAACTATTGATAAGTTTCCACCAAGAAGTATTTCTCCCCTGAATACTAAGGTTGCTTAATCCAATAAGATAATTACTGGATTTTAACTAGCAAAGCCCAAAATTGAGACACAAAATTGCTGAGAATAACTTATTGGGTAAATTGGTAAGAACTCTTTCTTCCAGTTTTACTCCTTAGTTCCTAGACCCATACATTCTGCCTATGGGGTAAGCCATATATTTGGAGCTAGTGAGGAACATATACTCTAGAAATGCTCCCAGACCGATTAATTACTATCTTCTCTCAGGCACAGCAAATAAATCTTCAATATGAGTCATTTCACTTTTTATAAGGTCAGTGCTCATGGTAGGACCTGTAAATCGCATGAGTGTCAGTCCCCTGCCTCATTTCCCTTGTAATGTGAGTTCCTCAGGAGAAGCAATGTTGTGTGGAAACTGACAAAGAATAAGTCATCAGTGAGTCAGTGAATGACAGTGCTGGCGGAAGCTGGAGGGTGTGAAAAGAAAAATCTATCTGGTGCAGACACATCAGTACTCCCTCCCATACTGAAAGAAAGCAATGTATTGAATTCCCTCTAAGCAGCTGCCTGGTCCCTCCAGGTGTGGTGCTCAATCAGAAGCATTGTGCTGATTTCTGCCATTGGCTGCTTGAGCACTCAGCAGTGTTGATGAGGGGGCTTCTGTGATAGTAAGCCTTTCCATGAGTCCAATACTACCTTCATGACTTTTTTGTTTATACTTAGAGTGACCACATTTCCCAGGTTGATGAGAGGAGTTATGGTTTATGCATGCTCTCCTGGATTAATTATTAATTGCTTTAACTCTCAAAAGCCCTCCAGTTTGGATAATATATTATATGATTATTCTATTTCATAGCTCACTGTGCACACACTGGCATATACTGGTTGACATTCACAAAATAAGTTAACTAGCCAACCAGATAATGAAGTGCCTCCTTTTGCCATGGTGCATTTTATTAAGCATTAACATGGAAGATAAATATGCTCACATTATAGACTATTCTGTGATCCTTATATATCTCTCTTCCTCAGACTTCCTTGCTACCAATTCTCCAATCTTGTTCCCTCTAAGTCTTTGATTTGCATGACCAAACTTGCTACCAACCATGATGAATGCAGATTCACACTTTTGACCATCTGTCTTTCTAAGCAAGGTTGAAAATGCAAACAAATATGCTTATTGAACTAGAAGGAATTCCTTTCTACTATAGGCCTGTAATTTCTGTTTCTGCATAAACATATGTAAACCAGACTCTAATTTCTTTAAATCATATCAAGACTTTTCTACTATTTCAATCTCATTGAGATAGGTCCCACCGAAGCTAGGCTTGGTGATCAAAACAAGTAAACAATACCACTTACACCTCTTTAACTATCTTATTGAAAAATTTGATTTGTAAGTGTCTACCAACTGATGAGTAGATAAAGAAAGTATGACACATGTACACCATGAAATACTATTCAGCCAAAAGAAGAATGAAATTCTGTCATTTGCAACGACATGGATGGAATTGGAGATCATTACGGTAAGTGAAATAAGTCAGGAACAGAAAGACAAGTATTGCATGATCTCACTCAGATGCGGAATATAAAAGTTGATCTGATAGGACTTGAAGTAGAATGGTGATTCACAGAGGCTGAGAATAGTGGGGCAGTGGAGGACAAGGACAGTTGATCAAGTGTACTAAGTTACATTTAGGAGCAGGAAGTTCTAGTATGCTAGTGTAGAGTAGAGTGATTACAGACAACAGCAATGCACTGCATATTTCAAAAAGCTAGAAGATTTTAAAAGTTTTTACCTAAAGAAATGAAAAATATTTGAGGAGATAGATATGCTTAACCTGATTTAAAAATCACATGATATTTACATGTATAGAAATATCACATGGTAACCCCCATTAATATATACAATTTTATGCTTTTATGTAGTAATTAATATTAATTTTCAAAATAAAAGAAAGGCAGATACTGCATTAAAGATGACCGACAGTATAGCCAGAGTGCCTGGATTCTTGATGGCAATTGTCCATCTTATGATCACCAACAAAAAGAACAATCTATTTTGCAGAATCAGATATATCAGGAAATGTTCTTTTATGATTACACTCTTTCTCCCTCTCTCTCCCTGCCTCTCTCCTTCTTCTCTCCTCACTCTTTCCTTTCACCTGGTCCTCATCCTAACACTAGGTTATGCATAAGGAGAGACGTATTCTGGAAGAACATTTCTCAGCCCTGGAACCCCAGGTTTACCTGCACGGTGGGGAGGAGAAGACCTAAGAGTAGAACAGGAGCATGAAGATTTCAAACAGATACAGCTAAGTCTTCATAGAGAAAACTATCTCATGTATCAATAACCAAAAGTGACTGAGATTTTATGAGTTGCACTGAAAGATCAATTGCACTGAAAGGGACTCTTCCAGTGGGAAGGAGGCTTTGGTCAAGCACGCAGACATCCAAACCTAAAATAATTTCATCTTCATACTGCAAGAAACCAAACCATTTCAATCAAGCCCATAATATTAACAGTAGCAGTTACATACTGTTGTTAGCCTCTAAGGCCTTTCTCTCTTGGCAAAGTACACTACTGAAAAACTTTTATTAGGAATGCCTAGGAAGGTAAGTGATATCCTTTTGTACCAAGCAATCAATCCACGGGCCTCTACTATGCAGATCTTATTAGACTTCCTAAGAGAATATGGACATATGTTTATTTTCAAAGCTTTGGGGAGTATAAATGAAAGCTGCTCTGCATACTAACATATTGAGAGAGAAAAAATGCAAAGCAGTTCAGGAAGGCAATCGAGTCTTACAGCAAAAGTCAATGAAGTTTCACAAAAACAAAATTAAACAGAAATCCCTGCTTATTTTGGAATAAAGGCAAGAAATGCTTTCTGTGTGTTTGCTTTTAATTCAGCAGTTTCATATGATCAAAAATCTGCCTTCTCTATTTACTAGTCCCAGTGTAGTTGCCCCTTTCTAGGTATTGAAATATGTATAAAATTCCTTAGAATGTGGGATTTTTAAAGCTGTTTGATCAAATATCAAAAAATTGATTTTTAAATAGAATGTACTAACTAGAAGAATACAAATATCTAATTTTTATTTAGGGAGGCAACAAAATTCTACTTAATCCCTTTCCAAGTGAAAATGTATACATGTTATACTGTGATAAGAAAACAATATATGAGAGATTAAATTTATAAGATTAATTAGGGATAATTAAGAATATTACAAACAAAGTCACTAATCCTTTAAATATAGAATTCAATTGTATTTAATTTTATAAAAGTTTATTTTATATAGACTTGGTTCAAGTCTTATTACATAAAATAAGGTATATGTCCATCTTTTTGAATATTTTCCTACCAAACCATATATTTAATATCAATAAAATATTGTTGTTAGATTTAGTCACAACTATCAAAGTTTAAATAATAAATATATGCACATTTCTATTTCATGTTAGGGAAATTTTAAGATAGTACTCCTCCTATCTTACAGTATTATATTGAACAAATATTAGTATAGAGGTTTACATTCATTTACTAACATACCCATTATTTTTTCTGTTTTAATTTTAACTTCAATAACACAAAACTATGCTTTATAGGTAGCAAATAAATGTTTTCTGAGGTGAATGAAATCAAACTTTTTTCAATGTTACTGTTTTTATTAAATTCTTCCTTAGCTTAAATTGTAAGTTCACCTCCATATTATTTGTGTATTTTTTATTTCCTTATTGCATTTTATTTGTATTTATTAGACCCTTCAGATGTACTTATCTTTGCAATGCATCCTTTTTTTTCTTTCCAGGTCCCTACTAGAGACACTTGCTGATCAAGTACTTGGCATGAGTTTCATTCAGTGGTGGTACAGCCCATGATAAGGAGGCCATGGAATAGATGGAGACAGGATAGGGGGGTACCCTGCCTTCCTACCAGAGAAGCTGGCAATAATCATAGATAGAATCAAAAGTCACTAAGTAATGTAAATCAAATTTGGACCTCAAGGAGTAATCAGGACAAATACCTATTTTTGCTTTTCACATTTCTTGCTCCTGGAATTCTAAAATAGTAGCTGAAAAGAAAATATGTGGAGAAAAGATAATGGATTATTGGAAACAAAGCTGGCTTATATGGACTTTTGAAAACAAAAATCATGTCACTTCGCCTAAATAATCACATTTTCTGAGATTTTTACCTACCTGTATGACATTTTTCATTATATCTCGCCACGTTTTATCCACAGTTGTAAAGCGTCTGCCTTCCTCGGGCATTTGAGACATAATGTCAGGAGAGCTGAAAATGGGCTCCAGATAGAGCCACGTGGCTTGGACCTTGAGCCATTCATCCAGAATCTCCTGGAGCAGCAGGAGCTTGCCCTCCCATTCTCTGAGAAGAAAACATGGCTCTTAGCAGCAAAGCAAGCAAAGTCTCAGACGAGGACTCTCAAAACCACAACTAGACTATAGATCTTGTGTGCAATGTTGTTATTCCAATTTCTATTCCTCTAATTTCATTCAAAGATAAATCACTAGATTTTCCAACAAAATCTGTTTTTAGAATAACAGCAATGTTTACACTTATATAGACATATATGTTAAGATAAACCTATATGAATGGGCTGGTTTCTGTATGTCATAACAATGAACTTTTTCTGTGATCCAATTTCATACCTAGAAGGTACAGATTCTGAAATGAGATTTTGGAGGTAGTAAAGAATTCTCAATGATGAGTACTCTGAACTTCTGAGAAAACAGAGTTACATCAAAAAACTCATTTATGTCCTTTAACATTCTTTTTCCCCCCTTTATTTTGGGCCTATAAAATCTTTATCACTAGGATAAAATATTCCAATTTATAAGGTGTAACTATCATTTAGAGAAAAATTTACAATCTTCTAAATTTATTCATGGGGCATTCAGGAGGAGGCATATTTAAAAAAATAAATAAATTTACTATAGGTTACCAGTTTATTTCTAAATAGGAGGAACTTAAGTAATAACTTAATCTCCTTATGAATATGTTATAATTACTCCATAAACTAACAATTTTATAAGCACATTTCTAAGTTTTATTTTTCATTTCTGCATTCCTCACAACTCCATGTCATATGACCCAATATAGTATTTAACTATGAATGGGAAGACTAAATCATATAGAAGTTAAGTACCAGACTTAAGTTCACCTCCCTAGTAAATGATAGATCAAAGATTTGAACCTTGACAACTGTATCTACTGCTATCAGAGATAACATAGCAGTATCATACAATAGCAGTATTGATACAAAGCTGTATCAATAGCAACAAGACTTAGAGAAGGAATAGCATTATTTGAATATTAACACATTACTTATCATTTATAAGTGGTGATCTATAATTTTAGATTGTTAAAAACCAGAAAATGTATATAGTCTTCCAAGTCATCAGGCATTTTTAAATGCCTTTTAAAAGTACGTTTCTTTCAGTGTTAATGAATTTAACTTACTGCATAAGAAGACTGGACTACCTCTGCTTTCTCCTGGGCCTCTTCTCTCGTTCTCTAATCCCTGCCTGATGGAAAAACTTTCCCAATAGCTAATTATATTATGCACAGTCCCCTTGAATCTAGCTATACCATTTTCAGCATAGTTTATTCTTCTGTTGGTGTGCACACTGCGTCACTCTGGCAGGAAGCAGGACAACCAAACACGAAGATGAGCCAGTTCTAATCAGCATGCTCAACTTTGTACCACAATAACAGGTTATATATGTTATAATAAGAGGCAGAGACTCCCAAGCAATTAGCTTTCCTCTTGCCATGAAAACTCACATTGAAGATAGAAATCTGATTTGGATGTCTGTTTTTTAAGGTAAAATATAAACTGCTTAATACAAACTATAAAAGCTGGAAATAGTGACAGACAGTGTAAGGACTTAACATAATTGGTTGTGTCAGCTGCATAAACCTTCAAGCTAAAATTATAGTTTCATTCTTTTGCATTTATTAGCCATTCTTCATGCATATAAGTGGAAATTATAGTAGATATTCAGGGAGCATGTGTGGCAAACTAGTATATTTGGAAAATGATATTATCTTCAGTTTTATAGTTTATAAGTCTATAAACTATGTTCACAGACAAAATTACTTTTGAGAGTCAAAAAATAAGATTAGATTATAGGCAATAAAATGAATATTTTTGGACATTTATTGTCCACTACCTTTGTTACAAAGTTAATAAACTATTAAGATGATAGCCATGGATCTGTTTTTTTTTTTTTTTTTTTTTTCCAACATAATGAAGGAATCAGGTACAGTGGTGCATGCCTGTAATCCCAGCTTCTCAGAAGACTGAGGCAGAAGCATTGAAAGTTCAAAGCCAGTCTCAGCAATTTAGGGAGACCCTGTCTCAAACATAAAAAATAAAGGATGTAGCTCAATGGTAGAAATCTCTGGGTTCTCTCCTCAGTACCGCCACGCACACACAAAAAAAGTAATGAAGGTTACCATTTCTCACAATGAGCTATTTAAAATGGTAATTATGAAATGTAGCTTCGCTTCTCAAAGGAACTTCACATTAAATACAAGTGATTTTGGTAACAGTATAGATATCATATCCCTTTACCTCATCTGTTTTTCATAAGGTTTAATGAATGGAGATCCTCGCATAGTTTGCGTTTTAACAATATGGTCATCCAACAACATCTGAATTTCGTCAACTGATGACAAAATATATGTCCCACTTTCTCTATAAGGAAGAATGGAAAACTCCATTGCATCCCATTCATTAATCATCTTCTCCATGGCCTTTTCAAGAGAATATTCTTTGCTAGCTGATTCACTAATACCTTCAAACCTGTCTAAATATGGCTCCAGATTCATGTCTAGAAAAGAGAAGACGGTAGAGTCATCTGTTGGTTGCAGAGGGAAGCCGACAACGGAGGACATGGCCTCCCAGTGCCGGGGGCGCAGCCCAGGATTGCAGATCACTTGAATGAGAGGGATGTACTGCTTGAAATCTTCCACCCTTGCTCTCACTTTCTTGGTCATCGCTAAAGCATTTGGAGAATCATGGAAGGTTTTCTCCAGCTTATACAGTCCTCGCCAGTAATTTCCGACATCTGATTCTACTTGGTCTGGATTCACCTTGTGATAGGGTCCTTCTGTCCAAGCTCTATGTTTAGTGCTAAATTCAACAGCAGTTTCATAGAGACGAAGATAAGGGTTCAAACCATCTTGGATTTTTTTTCTTTGAGGATATATTGATGGTAACCAGCCGAATGCCTCCTCTTCAGCATTAAACTGTTCAATCTGAAAAGACAGGTGTTAAATATATTATTCTTAAAGTTAATAATATTGAAAATTAAGTTTGTGTGTGTGTGTGTGTGTGTGTGTGTGTGTGTGTGTGTGTGTGTGTATGTGGTGCTGGGGATGAACCTAAGGATATTCTACCTCTGAGCTACAATCCCAGACCAACGTTTTTTAAAACAGGGTCTTCCTAAAGTAACTGAGAGCTTTCCTAAGTTGCTAAGGCTGGTCTCCAACCAATCCTCCTATCTCAGCCTCCCAAACACTAGGATTACGGGTGTGTACAACCATGCCTGGTGAAATTCATTTCAAAAAATATCTATTTCAAATATGAAGCAAAAAAAACCCTTATTAAGCCCTAAAATTAAACTTGAATGCTCTAGAAAAGCTGAGCAGTAAAATCTGTTTCATATTTATTTTCTTTTTAATTGACTAACACAAATTATATCTATTTATTATTCACAATACAGTGTTTTGAAACATGTATACTATTATGATTTGGAAAAGCTCATGTACTGACAGTGCAAAACTATTCAGAAGTGAAATAATTGAATCATGAGGGCTGTAATCTCATTGATAGCTAAATTCATTGATAGATTAATGAATTTATTGGGTGTTATTGTAGGCAGATAGGGTGTGACCTTGGGGGGTATATATGTCCCTCGCCTCTCCCCTTGTTATCTCTTTGCTTCCAGTCTCCATGATGTGAGAGAAGAGTCCTTCTGTGTACCCTGCTACCCCTGATACTGCCATTTATGCTTCAGAGCCAGCTGTATGGACTGAAACCTCTGACCTGTGAGCTCCAATAAACCTTTACTCCTCTAAGCTGTCCTTGTCAGGTGTCTGGGTCACAGCAACAGAAAAGAGACTAAAACATACATTGTAAAATGGATAAATTAAGATAGTTAACATATGCACTATCTCACAGACTTTTTTGTCATGAGAACACTTCAAATCTACTCTCTTAGCAGTTTTCAAGTACATACAAAATACATCATCATTAACCATTGTCACCATGTTTACAATAGACATCTTGCACTATTTTTCTACCTAACAGAATTTTTTTTTATCCTTTGACCAACATCTCCTAAATCCAATTCCTGCTATCTCCCCAGTCCCTGGTGACCATTATTTGACTCTCTTCTTCTATGGGTTTGACTTTTTTTTTATATTCCATACATAAGTGCGATCATTTGGCACTTGTCTTTCTGTGCCTGGTTTATTTCACTTAATATAATGTCCTCCATGTTATCATAAATGACAGAATTTCCTTTTTTAAGGAATATTCATTATTCTTCTATTTATGATTACAGTGTTCAGAGAACAGTGTTTGATTACATTAGTTAAAATATTTGAATATACCCAGCATTCGGGAGGCTGAGACCAGAGGATCTGGGTTCGCGGCCAGCCTCAGCTAACTAGTGAGGCACTCCGCAACTTAGTGAGACTCGGTTTCAAAATAAAGAATAAAAAATAGGGCTGGGGGTATAGCTTGGAGGTAGAATGCCCCTGAGTTCAATCTCCAGTACTGCAAAAAAAAAAAAAAAAATTGAATATAAAGATGTTTTTGCCCAATAAGATATATTGAAAATCTAGCTTCATTCATTAATAAGAATGTAGGTACTTTGAATATACATGAAACTGTGTTAGATACTATGGAAGACAGGGTAAACAGTATGATATTGCAAAGTACCAGTTCCAAAGAGTTAGTAATCCAGAGTAGGAGATAAGACATAAGTAGATGGGAATTTAAATAGTAATCACTTAATAATCATTCAATGTAATAGAAGAGATGCTCAAAGCAGTAACCATTTAATACAAGATGAATAGTGTATATATATTTCTATGTATATATATATATGTGTGTATATATAACATATATGTCATATTATCACATATTACCCAGGGTGATATGGGTGGCTTATTACCCAGGGTGGGAAAGAATGTTGAAACAGTGCTGTCAGAGTACTTCTGTAGAGAATATACAACCAGAACTTGGTCTTGAAGGTGAAAAGGACAAGACAAGGCAGGAGAAAAGATAGCATCAATATGAGAGCTGTGAAATATGTGAGGATGTGGGTTGTTCAGAGAGGAAATCTATACAATTGGAAAGTGCAGGCTAGATATTAGATATATCGATTATTCAGGTTACTTAAAATTCCAGTGGCCTCAGTTTAAAAAAAAAAAAACCTAAGATTCATTTCTATTTTCTCAGTGTGTGTTGACATATTTGTGATCATCATAAACTATTTCATTACCCAAAAAGATAAGATAAAAATCTTTCAATGTGAGAAAAATGGTAGGACATCATATATAATGTTTTCATAGTTTCCATTTTCACAAAAAAACACAATTAAAAATCAAACATTATATATGTCAAAGGGTACAGCTTTCCTTCTTCCAGCTTCTTCTAATGAGAAAGCTGATTTCTGAAATAGTAGTATGGGGAACAAAGTAGCTCAGTGAGAGAAAATAATGAGCCCAATTCAAAAACAGCTGCAAAATCTAAGCTGGTTCCTGTGAAGATAGAAAAGCTAAACAGAAACAAGATATTTTATTTGCCTGCTTCTCCTCAAAAAGTATGTGTTCCCAACTATGATGCAGATGCTTAAGTGATGCAAAGCAAAACTCAAGAAGCAGACTGAGATATGGCTGTGTCTTTAAAATAAAAGATGAAGGCTCCTGAAATGTATCACTACCAACAGAAAACAGCAATGCTGCTCCTCCTTGAAGCAAGTCTGTGAAGTCTACTTGTGTCATTCCCATGATTCTCTAATGAAATAAAGTCAAATTGTTTCATCTGAATCAATTTCTTAAGGGTAAATATGCAATACAAACGCAATGCTTTTTCATTTGAGTTAATTTAAATGAACATAGAATTTTTAAATTATACCTTGTCTGCTGCTAAATCCAGCTTGGCATTTAGTATCTGAGCCTTCTTTAGGTACCGCTGCACATCCTGAAGGTCTCCAAAGGAATAAAATTCTTCTGCCTGTTTAGAATAGCTCTCCAATTCCTCCACAAACCGTTCACACCGTAACTAATAAAAACAATATTTCTTGTTACTATTTTTAAAAGTTAAATCCCCTAGACATCCAGAGAAAATCTAAGTATATGTAAGGATTATCAGAATTATTATTATTATATTTTGTCACTGGCCAGATATAAAGGAGATCATCTGCAAGATGACCAAGATTTCAAATATGCAGAATTTTTTAACATTTGAAATGAATACATTGTGATTTCTCCAATTCCCAGATTTAAAAGTTTATCTGAGCCAGGCATCGTGGTACATGCCTGTAATCCCAGTACTTGGGGGGCTGAGATAGGAAACTCATAGGTTCAAGGCCAGCCTCAGTAATTTAGCAAGACCCTGTTTTAAAATAAAAATAAAATAGGACTGGAGGTGGAGCTAGGAGGTATAATGTCCCTAGGTTCAATTCTTAGTATTAAAAAAAAGTTTGTCCTAGGAAGGAAGGAAAGAAGGAAGGAAGGAAGGAATCCATCTTGGTCTAATGTTTTATTAATTTATGCTTGTGTTATTTACTGTGTACCCATTTCTATTTTTCTCCACAACAGTGTACCAATTTGTGACAATAAAATTAAAAATAATTTGCAAAAAAAAAAAAAAAAAGTTTGTCCTGTATCACCTATATATGTTCTAACTAACACACTGAATAAATCCAGATTTAAAAGCTTAGCCAGATGTGGTGGTGATGAGGTAGAGTAGAAAGGAATAAAAATTTAGGCAGGAAGGAGACATTGGGAAGGAAAGGAAAAATATAGCTTTAAATTCTGGAGAGGTCATAGACCCTGCCCCCACCGGAAATCCTTTCCAACTAAAGCCAGACTTCAGCGACCTCCCATCTTCGAAACCTGAGAAAGGAGGAGGATCCAACTTGGAACGCCTACCTATCAACTGCCAATACCTGAGAGAAAGGAGGAGGTCCAGACTGCTTCTCTGCCCATCCCTCTTAAAAGTTTATAAAAAGGCTCCCTTCCTCTCTTCCGTCTCTTTGCCTGCATAGCTGGGAAGATCTCCGCTTACCTGTTTTCCCCCGAGTCCCTCGTTTTCCTAAATAAATACCTGCCTTTTGTTCCTGACTGGCACGTGTTAAAATTCTTTTTATCACAGAGGCCAAGGACCCACAAGTGGGACCTTGTTATCCCACAACAGTGGCACAAACTTGTAATCCCAGTACTTCAGAGGCTGAGACAGGAGGATTGCAGGTTCAAGGACTCAGCATGTAATGAGACTCTCATAAACCTAGTGAGAGCCTGTTTCAAAATAAAAATAAAATAGGACTGGGGGTATAAAGCATAGATAGCATAAATTAATTAATTAATTTTCTATTTTATGGATTATTGTTTTTTGCCCCCTTTTCTCTAAAATTTCCTGGCAAATTTAATGGTCTGGCCCAGTGAGGGGTGAACAATAAGAGAAAAATTCATCAAAGTCATGTGTAGTTTTTTGGAAAATTATACCTCATAATAAAATATACAGGTAATTCTGGGCCACCTAGCAATTTTCTGAGTCTATTATGTTGTAACTTAAGCATTTAATATTTACTATTTGTGGTGTTTTCCACATTTAAAAAAAAATTGAAATGGCCTAAATGTAAAGCATAAATACATACCACAGTTTAACAGTTAAAGTGATTTTTAAGTCTAAGAATTAATTCTCCAAATAGTGTATTTGATGAATTAATTGTATTTTCTGTAGCCTGGCAGAAAGACTTGTAATCAGATGATATCTCAATTGGCTCACCTGGAACAAATACCTTAATCTTAGGGAATCGTAGTTTCGTCATCTGTAAGATGAGACTGAAAATATTAAGACATTTATTCAGACAACAGCTGTGGTGTGCTCACATGCTCCTGTGTGCTAGGTTTGGATGCATCCCACAAAGGGCATGTACCAGAGACTTAATCCCTAGTGAAACAATGTTGAGGTGAGACCTTCAAGAGGTGATTAGATCATGAGGGCTCTGTCCTAGGAATGGATTAATGCCCATGGATTAGCTATCACAGGTGTGGGGACCTGAGGAAAGAATGGGTTTATTCCTCCCTGCCACTCACCCCTGTCACTGTGTGTGTGTGTGTGTGTGTGTGTGTGTGTGTGTGTATGTGTGGTACTGGGGATTGAACCCAGAGGCATTCTACCTTCGAGTTAAACTCCCAGCCCAATTTTATTACTTATTTGGAAACAGGGTCTCACTAGGTTGATGAGAGTCTCACTACTTGCTGAGGCTGTCCTCGAACCTGCGGTCCTCCTGTCTCAGCCTCCCAAGTACAGGGATTATAGGCATGTGCCACCACGCCCGACTTATTCTCTTTCTTATGCCTGTGTTACTTATGTTCTCTTTCCCTTCTGCCTTCTGCCATGGGATGATAGAACAAGATGGTATCTTTCCAAAGAATTAAGTCATAACACTATAGTAATACATGCATGCCCATCTTTATAGCAGCACAATTCACAGTAGCCAAATTACGGAACCAACCTAGGTGTCTGTCAACAGATGAATGGATAAAGAAAATGTGGTATATACAAACAATGGAGTTTTACTCAACCATAAAGAAGGAGAAAATTATGTTATTTGCAGGAAAAGGGATGGAACTAGAGAACATTATGCTAAGTTAGGTCAGCCAGCCTCAGCAAGTCAGGGATCATATGTTTTCTCTCATATGTGGAAGTTAGAGAGAAAATAGGAAA
>PVLC010041852.1:0-13189 GCA_004027655.1 Graphiurus murinus
CACAGTAAAATTTATTTATAAAAGATTAGTGTATGTAGTCATACAGTGCATCTTTTCCATGTTCTGCCCTTAGAAGACTCAGTCCAATGATATATATTTAGTTTTCATTCTATATTCTAGTTGTTAATGAACCTATAGTCAAATTTATTCTAAGAATAATTATTTCTTTTAGGTTCTAGATATTTGAATCATCTTCATTTCTTATCTAAATTAATGAATAGTCTAACCTCTGAATAGCCTTTAAATCTAGTTTTTAGATCGTTTCTGTGTTGCTGAAGTAACAAAGAATCTGATCTTGAAGTATACAGCACATAATAATCAAATATTAATTGTGCTTTATTTTGAAATAATAGATTGTGGCATATTTTGCTGTGGCAACATCTTTCGGTACTCTGGACCTCAGTGCTCCTCTGCCTGTTAGCTACCTTGTACTTTAAGCCCTGGAGGTGACTTCTAATAAAGTAGTCATCACAAAAAATAAACAATGTGCCAATGTACACAAGTAGGATGATAGTAATTATGATTAATGATATTATTTCACATTATAAATCTGAAGAATTGCTTCTACATATGGTTGGATTACTAATTACTAAACAAATCTTTAAGAATAATGGAATAATCTAACAAATCTTTAAGAATAGTGGATTATCATGAATCTAATGATGACAATAGATAATAGTGATTACTATTTATTAAGAAACCCATCATATATCCTTATCAAACTTAAGACATATGCCTCATATATCATTTCCTTTAATCCTCATGGGCATCATAGTGTGATAAATATTGCTAGTGAGAAACTAATGTTTTAGAGTTAGTTATAATTTTGAAGTTCACACAGCTGTCTTATTCCAAAGCTACTGATCTTAATCACTATTTTACATTGCCTTTATTTGAGTTCTTAATTCCTAAAGTACCTTCTCTTCACTTTCATCCCTTCTACCATTTGCCTGGGACCATCGTATTAGCCTTTAAGTCTTTTTTTCCCAAGAATTTCCTAGAACTCTCTTACAGTTCTTCTCCTCATTGTCCTTAAGGCCCTTTTTCTATTCTCTCATGACATACATATCTTTATAAAACTACCTCACATGTTATATAAAAACCACTAATTTATGACTTTGCCCCTGCTACTAGAATATAACAAACTCTGAAACAGCCAGTAATTTCATTTTAGTACACCAAACAAATTGTACTAGTAATAACTTAATGTTATTTTAACTGAATTAAACTGAATATTGTTGAGCACATTATAGAAAAACATTTTTAATGGGGCTTCTAAGAAATAATATAGATGTCAAAGTCCATAGATCAGGTACTATATAACGTAAAACCCTCTCAGGACTTCACATGAACTTATTTGTTCATACTTCATAAATTTGGATTCTAAGAGTTTTAGTCTATAAAAAAAGGCCAAATACTAGTAGATATCATGGTGCAAATTATAAGAAGTCCTCATAAGCCGGGCGTGGTGGCGCTCGCTTGTAATCCCAGCATTCGGGAGGCTGAGACCGGAGGATCCGGGTTCGCGGCCAGCCTCAGCTACCTAGTGAGGCACTCTGCAACTTAGTGAGACTCAGTTTCAAAATAAAGAATAAAAAATAGGGCTGGGGGGTATAGCTCAGAGGTAAAATGCCCCTGAGTTCAATCCCCAGTACCGCAAAAAATAAAAAATAAAAAAGAAGTCCTCATAGTTCAATATTGAAGGAGAGAGAAAAACTTTTAAAAATACACAGGTGAAAAGGAAAGGAAAAACAACATAAAATCATAATCTATTGAGAATAGTTAATATGATTTCCAACATCTCAGTAATCTATGAAGTATAATACCATATAACAAATTATATGAATAATATTGAACCTGAAAACTCAAGCAAAGTTTAAATTACAAAGATGTCCTAAGACTAGAAGAAGAATAGGAACCTTCTCAAGATGACAGAATAGAGGCAACGGATACTTGTCTATGTGTCCATGAGAAAGAATTAAAACAAGTGGAACACAGCTGCTCACTGAGGTGGAGACTATGAGAGAACATTACAACTTAAAAGTGGACAGACAGGCTTGGAGAGACATACAGATGCTGGATAGAGGAACAGAAAATGAAACAGAATACCCCTTTACCTGATTACCTGATTAGAAACATGGCAAAGGGAGGATAGTACCCCTGCAGTGGGGGTAGAAGAGAAAGAGGGAGGTTCCTATTGTACCACTGACATGGGATTTAACAATCCATAGAAATAACCAAACTGTATTCCTAAGATTTATATGGTGAACTGGCTTTGGAGAAATTCTCTGCAGCTTCCAGCATATGTTCATAGTATTATAACTGGGAAGCATCTTAAGAAGGGCCCTATTATCCGAGCTTATTGATTTGGGAATTAGTGTGTGGGGGAATAGATATTACCATGGAATCTATGATTTGCCAGTCCAGCTCTCAGAATCTAGGGGAATGAGCAGTTGTTTGTGTCAGTGGATAGAAGCCAGGACTGGGAACACCAGAACCTTGGAGGTAGAAGGGGGTGATCACATAGAACCCATGATATGGTCCCCAGAATAGATCTTTGAGACTCCATAGCTTTTCTTCACCATTGAGGGTAGCTGGGGCAGACCACAGAACTAGTGTTATTCCCACTCTCTGAATGCACAGTTCTAGGAAGAGGTTTTGGGTGGTTCTGCATTCTGAAAAGCTGCAGCATGGGAGAAAGAGGGATGCAGAAAAGAGCAACTGTAAAAGAGCTCCTAATGTGGAATTGACCCAGAGGTTCCAGTATTCTTCTACATTTCAGAAAGAGGCCCAACACTGTCTCCCATAAATTTACAACACAAACCATGTTCCCAAGGTCACACATGTACCCAAAAGGCCAGAAAGGAAAAAACAACCCAAGCACACAGGTGCATGCCCTCAAGTTTAACATAGTACAGGCATATGATTTCCCCTAAATGGGCAACAGCTACAGGAAACAAGGGGCTCAACTACAGGTGTGGCTACCAACCACCTGAAGATTTCCTGTCACTAATAAGCTCCACCATGATCCTACCAAAAGGAAAAGGTTTGCCCCTGTCGGTGCATTTTGGCCCCTAGTCAGATCTCTACCCCCCTTTCTCCATGGTATGTGGCATAATTCACCTTCTTGTGCTTTTCCCTCAACTTACAATAAGTCTTCTTTAAACACTATCTATCTCTGTCTCACTGTATAATTCTGTGTATGCTATTCGGACAACTGCCCTAACCTTAGGCAGTAGCACCCAAGGATTGAAGACTGCAATGCTCCAATGTCACCTTTTGGCCTCCATGAATGTTTACAGTGCATAGCACAAATAACTCCCCAGAGAATTTGTTTCTAGGGAGCTCTGAATTCCTTCCTAGCTCATTCCAGCATACAAAGCAGCTAACAGATATTCAAACTTACTCCAGCACATGTTGCTCCTGCTACTCACCCAACAAGCACAACAAAGACAAGAAGGCAGTGGGTAAACAAAACCAAGTCTTTGCTCTGTACAAGGGTGCATAGCCTAATGTGGCATGGACTGTGAGTTTCCACTCTTATCCATTCATTCAAGCACACTGGTAGAGAGGAATTTTTTTTATATTTTATTAATGAATTTTTGTGGGTGTGGTACTGGGGATTGAGCCTGGGCATTCTACCTCTGAGATATATCCCCAGCCCTATTTTTATTTTTATTTTGAAACAGGGTCTCACTAGGTTGATGAGAGTCTCACTACTTGCTAAGGTTATCCTCAAATCTATTATCCTCCTTGTCTCAGCCTCCCAAGTACTGGGATTACAAGTGTGTACCACCACACCTGGCTCATTAATGATTTTTATTGTGGTTGCTCTTTCATGTTTTCTTAAATCTCTTTTCTCCTTTTCCATAAGCAATTTTTTCTTTCTTTTCTTTTAATAATCTTTCTCCCTTTTCTACTCTTCTCCCTTTGATTACTTTTATATTTTAAATTTTGACTTTATTTTATATTTCACCCTTTCTTTTCAGTTGTTGATTGTGCTGATGTTGATGTGCTGCCTGAAGTACCAGAGGGTACTGCACTCTTGTGAGACCTAAAGAGAAAGTAGGTACACATTGTATCAAAAAACACTAATCAGGAAAGGAGGGCACAAGGAAACTACATCTTGAATTCCAACTGAAATTAAACTGAATACTACACAATTAATGATATTCAAGGACACACCATCAAGAGAAAGTTGCTTATTAAAAAGGCCCTCACATGAAAATGAAGAGATATGCATCACAACAAATGAACAAATCTCAATATAGAAACACATGAAATATGAAAAAACAAGGCAACATGACAGCACCTAAAGTTCTTAACTCTCTAGTAACTTATTCCAAAGTTAGTGAACTGAATGAAATGCCACACAAAGAATTTTTAAATGATTTTTAAAAGCTCAAGGAGTCTCAAGAGCATTCAAATAAATAGCTAAATGAATTAAGAAAGATAATATATGAATGGACAATTCAATAAAAAACATATTCAAAAATTTCAAATAGAAATCCCAGAAATGAAAAACTCAATAACTCATTAAAAATGCAGTTGAAGCTCGGCATGTTGGTGCACACCTGTAATCCCAGCACTTGGGAGGCTGATACAAGAGGATCACAGGTTTGAGGTCAGCCTTCGCAAATTAGCAAGACCCTGTTTCAAAATAAAAAATTAAAAAATAGGGCTGGGGTTATAGCTTAGAGGTAGAATGTCTCTGGATTCAACCTTCAGTATCAAGAAACAAACAAACAAAACTCAGTTGAAAGCTTCATCAATCAACTAATTGAAGAAAAAATATAAGGACTTGAAGGTAAAATTGAGAAATTATCACATTAAAATAGTAATAATGAAAAAGGAAGAATGAACAGAACATATAAAAATCTATGGAATACCCTTAAGAGACCAAATGTATGCATAAAGAACACAAGAGAGAGGAGCTTTAGGTTGAGGAAGAGAAAATCTATTCAGCAACATAATAGCAGAAAATGTTCCAAATCTTGGGAAAACCATGGACATCCACATTGAGAATGGCATTTTGAACCCCATATAGACACAATCAGAAAACAACCTGTCTATGACATTTTATAGTTAAATCCTCAAATGTACAGAACAAAGAAAGAATATTAAAACTTTCAGGGAAAAAGTGTCATGTTGAATTGAAAGGCAAAGCCATTATAATAACATAAGAGTTCTCAGCAGAAACTCTAATGGCCAAAAGAGAACACAGAATGATATATTTCAAGTCCAGAAAGAAAATAAAGGCCAACCAAGATTTCTCTATACCCAGCATTGTTATCCTTCATAGTCAAAGGAAAAATGAAAACCTTCCATCATAAGAATAAACTAAGGCAAGTCATGACCACTACATCAGCATTGCATACAATATGTAAGGGAATTAACATTTAGAAGAAGAAAGGTAAACACCATCATGAGAGCATGGGAAAGAAGAAATCTCACTAGATGTGTAGATAAGCAAATGAGAATAGGGAATAATCAAACATTATTAATACAAAGACTACCAAACTCCTAAGAGAGGAAAAAATAAACCCAGAACACTAAAAACCAGAAGAAGATTTAAAAAATGAGAGGAACAACAACATACCATTCTATACACTATGAATGTAACTGGTCTTAATTTTCCAGTTAAAAACTGCACAATGCATGAATGGGTCTAAAAACAATACATTCTCAGTCCTCTTATTCAGTATAGTACTAGAAATTTTGCTATAGTGTTTAGGCAAGAAAAAGAAATTAAAGACATAGAAATAAGAAAGGAGGAACTCATATCATACATGCTTGCTGATATGATTCTATACTTAAAAAACTATGAAGACTTGGGAGAATTGATAAATTCAATAAATTAGCAGAATACAAAATAAAAATAAAAATAAAGCATTAGTTTCTCTATATACCAGTTAGTAACTCACAAAGAAATCAGGAAAGTAATCCCATCCAAATTAACCTAAAAATCCTTAAAATACCTATGAACAAAAAAGCCTAACTAAAAGGATGGAAGACCCTTACAATAAAAATTACAAAACACTGAGGAAATTAACTAAAGAATACCCTATACAATGGAGAGACCCTCATGTTCATGGTTTTGGAAAATTAATATTAAAATGGCCATACTACCCAAAGAAATCTATAGGTTCAATGCAATCTCCATCAAAATACCAATGACATTCTTCATAGAACTAGAAAAAAACAATGCTAAAATTCCCAGGGAAAGAGACCCTGCATAGTCAGAGCAATTCTAAGAAAAAAACAGCAATGTTGAGGACATAATTATACTTGACATTAAAATCTACCAAAGTGCCATAGCAACAAAACAGCATGGTACAGCCAGACACACAGATCAATGGAATAAAATTGAAGACCTAGAAGTGAACCCACGCATGTATAGCCAACTGATTCTATAAAAAAAAAGTGCCAAAAAAATAAAAGGAGAATAGAAAGCCTCAACACACATATGTGTTGAGGCTTTCTATGCATGCAAAAGACTGAAACTTGACTCCTCTCTCTCTCACGCTATATAAAAATCCACTCAAAATGAATCAGATGGTTCAAACACATTAATGTAAGAACACTTTGAAACTATTAGAAGAAAACATAGGGAGAAAAAATGTCAAGATATTAACAGGCAATGATTTCCTGAATAGAATTCCAATAGCTCAGGAAATAAAGGTAAGAAGTAACAAAAGGGAGTGCACCAAATTAAAAAGCTTCTGTATGGAAAAGGTAACAATCAATAGATAAAGAGATAACCTACAGAATGGGAGAAAATCTTTGCCAGCTAATTCATCTAGTAGAGGCTTAACATCCAGAATATATAAAGAACAAAAAATAATAATAATAATTTAAAAAGCAAAAAAACAAGAAATCCAGTCACAAAACTGTCAAATGACCTAAATATACAATTCTCAATAGAAGAACAAATGTCAAATAAATATATGAAAAAATGCTCAGTCTCTTTAGCCATTATGGAAATCTAAATCAAAAGTACATTGAGATTCCATGTCAAAAACACAAAAAATAACGAACACTGGTAAGGGATGTGAGAAAAAAGAAACACTTACACACTCTTCGTAGGAATATCAAATTAGTAGAGCCACTGGGGAAAATGGAATGGAGGTTCCTCAAAAAGCAAAAATAGAATTACCACATGATCCAGCTATACTAATTCTGGGTATTAATTCAAAGAAATGAAGTCAGAATACCAAAGAGATGCCTTCATACTCATGTTTATTGTAGTGTAATTCATATTAGCCAAAATATGGAATTAGCCTAGGTATCTATCAATAGATAAATGTATAAAGAAAATATGGTATACATAGAGAAATATTATTCAATCATAAAGAAAAATGAAATCATGTCACTTTCAGGAAAATGGATGGAACTAGAGGACATCAGGTTAAATAAAATGAGCCAGACACAGAAAAAAAGTATTCCATGTTTTCTCTTATATGTCAAAACTTTAAAAAATGTTTTGGAAGTAGAAGAGGCACTAATAAGGGAAGGGACAGGTACAGAAGGGACAGGGGTTAGGTCAAGTGAGAGTTGACATGTTTAAAGCACAATATATGCATGTATGGAAAGTTCAGAGTGAAACCCATTGATTTATACAATAAACACATTAATGTTAATAAATTTAAAAATGAAAACAAAAAAGAATAGACCATATGTAACATTTTATTTCTATCTTGCAGTGATTAAATTTTAAATAATTTAATACTTTAATCAAAATGGTCCCTGCATAGTAAAATTAGGTTAGGTTAAAGAGATATATATGCTTAAATGATCTGCTTTAAAATGATCATAATTTTATAATGTTGAAGAATAGGTATAAATAATAAATAAATCTATGATGCTAGAAAAAATTTTTAATGTGATTATATAACTATAGAGTAAGTTCTCCAATTTACAGTTAAAATAATGTTTAGGCAATGTTAATAATGGCAATTCTGGGAGAGAGTATTGCCAATAATAATTATTGCAAGTAAAAGAAACATTGTTGAAGTATATTATATGGCTGCTATTAATATACAATAAAATTTTATTAAATATTACTTTTATATCTTCCCTATCTTAAAACTTAGCACTCTTTCATTATGCCAATACAAATAACTTTATCTTTCCCTCTAAATATAATCTTTCTCATTTTAGAATGTAGAATCCTAAAATAGAAATCTGGTTAAGTATTTAATTCTTTCATAAGCAATAACTGTAGATGCACAGCTTCTGCTTGGTAAAAGGTACTATGTGCAATTTGCATGAACACAAAGTCCTCAATTGTTAAAATTAATACATATAATCCTCATATAAATACTCATAAAAGTTTAAATATAACTAATACTTGTTATTTGAAATATTCATATTAATGATCATTATAGCTATGCCTAATAAACCACAAAATCAGTTATTATTAATGTTGAAAAATTAGCCAGCTAATATAATTATAATTATACATAATTTTAAACAATAAAATTTTTATTGACATTAAAAACTGCCTTTCTGCCGGGCGTGGTGGTGCACGCTTGTAATCTCAGCATTCGGGAGGCTGAGACCGGAGGATCATGGGTTCAAGGCCAGCCTCAGCTACCTAGTGAGGCACTCCGCAACTTAGTGAGACCCGGTTTCAAAATAAAGAATAAAAAATAGGGCTGGGGGTATAGGTCAGAGGTAGAATGCCCCTGAGTTCAACCACCAGTACCGCAAAAAAAACAAAAACAAAAAAAACTGCCTTTCTTGTCTCTGTTCCTTACATATATTCCCATATTTCCCAAAGCAAAAATGTATACCTGTTTTTGCAGGTCTTGTATTCTACTTTAAGAATTGGTTTACAGGATTCAGATTTCCTTCCTTCCTTTTGACTTTTTCCTAAGGAAAGGAAAAGATTTTATTAAATGTAATTTAAATTGTCCTCATCAATGAGGTTTTTAAAAATTTCTCTAAATATATGTAAAGAAAAATAATATAATTAAATGTTTTTCATAATACAAGTCTATACATCTTTATATTTTAATGAACTTGTAAATAATTTTTAGAATTATAAAATTTACTGAGAGCCGGGTATGGTGGCACATGCTTGTAATCCCAGTATTCGGGAGGCTGAGACCGGAGGATCCGGGTTCTTGGCCAGCCTCAGCTACCTAGTGAGGCACTCTGCAACTTAGTGAGACTCTGTTTCCAAATAAAGAATAAAAAATAGGGCTGGGGGTATAGCTTGGAGGTAGAATGCCCCTGAGTTCAATCCCCAGTACCACACAAAAAATAAAAATAAAAAAATAAAGTTTACTGATATATAATCAAATGCTATTTATAAAATTAACCAACCATTATTGCTTTTCATTCTCCACATATAAGTCTAGTTTCTTCTAGTTATTTTAATTTCTTATTCTTGAAGATTAAACAAGTTTATAACTGAAGACATACATAGTTATCCACAAAATGAAATGTATTACTATGAAAATCCATACTAGGCCCAATATTTTACCATAATACAAGCAAGCTTCCTTCATATGCAGAGAAACTTGTAATGTGAAGCATATTATGGATATTAAAAATCATACCTTTCCATGTTTATTAAAAATAAAGTCTATTAGACAATAAATATAGATGATATAGTTCGTAATTTTGAAAAATAATTCTAATGATATATTCTATTTGTGAAAGTAAAAAACAATCATTTCTTAGACAAGAAAGATTATGCTGTTTAGACTCCATATGATTTTGAATAAAGGACCAAAAAGAGTAGGAAATATAATGACTCATGCATATAATGTACTTATCCTTCTAGTTTGCTCTTGGCAATTCTATATCTCATTTTGATAAAATTTGCATGTTTTGGAATGCTGTTTGTTTCTTTTGCATTTTTATTAAGTAATCTTACTTGTTCTTGTACTACCACAATTTTTTAGACACACATACTTATTGTATAGAAAGCCTTTACATATTTGTATGCTTAAACTTTCAGTACAGTGTAAGAATGGCACAGCCAAATCTAAATAACATATCAAGATACTTTAATTCAACTAGTTTACGAGGCACGGAATCAGCATTTAACAAACCCTTATCCTTCCCATGGCATGTTTTCTAAAATTTACTTTTTTTAATCCTATGTTAACTAAAAAGCAACCAATAATATAAAATTGGTCATAAACATTCATACTGTAAAAAGATAAGTATTTGTACTATATATAAAATAAAATTATAAATATTATATGTAGAGCGTGAGATCAAGAAATAGCTTTTGATCAAGGACTCACCCTAATAGTTTTCTTAAAATTGAGGAACAAATGGTTCGAGATTACTGGTTTTGAACATGAAATGGGAATAGACAACTGAAATAATTGATACAACCAAGAGAGAGACCCATTCTCAACAGCTTATGAATTTATTTTTCATTTAGTATTTTTCTAAATTACCATGCCATTAATTGAACAAAAAAGATTATCTGCTGTTATATATATGGATATATATAGATAGATAGATTAGATCAATATACACAAGTATCATAAACTAATTTAATAGAAAAGAACAATTACATAAATAATTAATGTATTTCTTCAATTTCCAACTCTAACAATGTATTTTTGGGTGAGGGTTTCCTGCTTTGACTATAGTAATTGCCTGTCAGTAATTAAAACATGCTTAAATTGTGTAAAATAAAAATATCAGCAATTAAGCAATTCCATAAATTTCTATTGCTATGTTCAGAGTATTATACTAGGTGATGATACAAAGAAATAAACTCCAAGATGTTTAGAATTTACTAGATTAAACAAGTATAAAAATTACAGTAATGACTCTCCATTTTCTATATTGAAAATCAGATGTATAAATTGCCATTGATTTGGGTCTATTATACTATTCCCTCATACTGATCCCCTAATCTAGTCAAATTAGTCTATTTACAAAACTACAATTTTAATTTCTACTTCTACTACACTCTATTATTCATTTGTTTCTGCATCTAATTATTGTAACTTTATTTTATTTTATTTTATTTTTTGCGGTACTGGGGATTGAACTCAGGAGCGTTCTACCTCCGAGCTACACCCCCAGCCCTATTTTTTATTCTTTATTTTGAAACCGAGTCTCACTAAGTTGCGGAGTGCCTCACTAGGTAGCTGAGGCTGGCCGCGAACCCGGATCCTCAAGTCTCAGCCTCCCGAATGTTGGGATTACAAGCGTGCGCCACCACGCCCGGCTCTTATTGTAACTTTATATTTGTTTAATCTAGTGAATTCTAAGCATCTTGGAGTTATATCTTTATACCATCACCTAATATAATACTCTGAATATAGGAATAGCAATATTCCTATGATACTGTTATTTTATACAATATGACAGGATTTCATTCTTTTTATGACTGACTATAGTGTTTAATTGTGCATATACCAAGATTTATTTATCCATTCATAATCAGATTGACACTTGGATTGATTCCATAGCTTTATTATTGTGAATAGTGCTAAAGTAAATTTGATAATACAGGCATCTCTTTGATAGATTGATTTAATTTCCTTTGAATATACCCAGAAGAAGGATGATTGGATCCTATGATAGACCCATTTTTAGTTTTTTGAGAAACTGCCATACTGTTCACCACAATGGCTATGTACTAACTTATATTCCTATCAATAGTTTATAAGAGTTAGTTTCCCTTTTTTACATCTTCTCCAGCATTTTTTATTTTTTGTTTTGAAAGTAGCTACTTTCACTGGGGCAAGATATTATCTCATTGAGGTTTTCATTTACATTTCTCTGATGTTAGTAAAGTTGAACATTTTTTAATATACCCACAGGTCATTTGTATTTCTTGTGTTGAGAAATGTTAATTCAGATCCCTTAGACATTTTTTAAAAATGGATTTCTTCCTTTTAAGTTTCAGATATATTCTGTATATCAATTCCCTGTCAAATTAATAGTTTGCAAAGTTTTTTCTCCCATTTTGTATGTTGTCTCTTTACCCTGTTGATAGTTCCCTTCACTATGCAACAGCTTCTTAATTTGATACAATATCATTTCTCTATTTTTGCTTTTGTTGCCTGTACTTTTTGGGTCTTATTGAAAAAAAATCATTGCCTATATTGATGTCTTGAAGTGTTTCCTGTTTTCTTCAAGTGGTTTCTTAGCTTTAGTTGTGTCATTTAGGTCTTTGATTCAGTATGAGTTGATTTTTATATATGATGATCAATATACAAAATAGGATTAAGTGTTATTCTTTTGTATATGGATATCCCATTTCCTTAGCACCATTTATTGAAAAGGCTGTCCTTTCTCCAATATGTTTTTGGTCTTGGTCCTTTTGGTGAGAATCAGTTTACTGGGGTACATGGGTTTATTTCTGGGATCTCTATATTCTGTTCTATCAGTCAATGTGTTAGCTTTTGTGACAGTACCATGCTGTCTTGGTTACTTTAGCTCCATAATATGTCTTGAGATCAGATATTGCAATGCTTCTACCTTAGCTCACTTTGTTCAAGATTCCTTTAGCTACATTGGGTCTTTTGTGCTTCCACATGATTTTACATTGTTTTTCCTAGTTCTGTGAAGAATGTCATTAGAATTTTGGTGGGGATTACATTGAGTCTGTAAATCATGTTGGGTAGTATGGATAGTTTATCAATAATAATTACTTCAGTCTATGAACATAGGAGGCCTTTCAATTTGTGTATCTTTAAATTTAAATTGCAGAAAGCATTAATTTCTGTATTCAGACTTATTCTTAGGTATTTTGTGGGTTTTTTGTAGCTCTCAGGAATGGAACTGTTTTCTAAAAAAAAAAGTCAAGAACCCTATACATTCACCATTCCACTTATTTTGGTAAGAATTGTTCAGGGATCTGGGCGTGGTGGCGCACGCTTGTAATCCCAGCATTCGGGAGACTGAGACTGGAGGATCCGGGTTCGAGGCCAGCCTCAGCTACCTAGTGAGACACTCCGCAACTTAGTGAGACTCGGTTTCAAAATAAAGAATAAAGCTGGGCGTGGTGGCGCACGCTTGTAATCCCAGCATTCGGGAGGCTGAGACCGGAGGATCCGGGTTCGCAGCCAGCCTCAGCTACCTAGTGAGGAACTCTGCAACTTAGTGAGACTCGGTTTCAAAATAAAGAATAAAAAATAGGGCTGGGGGTGTAGCACAGAGGTTGAATGCCCCTGAGTTCAATCCCCAGACCCGCAAAAAAAAA
>PVLC010041853.1:0-13095 GCA_004027655.1 Graphiurus murinus
GGCGGGACCCCCGGGGACGGACGGGCCCGGGGCGCGGCGGGAAGCCGGGTCTGCGGTCCTGGGGCGGGGCCAGGCGTCGGTGGCCGTGACTAGAGACTGTTACTGAGGGCGGCCCGGGCAGTAAGCAGTCTAGAGCCAAGGTGCCGACGCGCTGCCCGGGCGGGGGCGCCCTGTCGCCCGCGGCTGGGGGCGCTGCAGTCCTCCTCCCCACGCCTCCCGCCCGGCGTGGCCCCAGAGCTCGCGGCCATGCACGCGACTCCTGACGTCAGAGTCCCGTGACGTCAAAGATGTCCCGGCGGGGAGGCACTTTCCGGTGGCGGGGGGGTCACCGGCGTGGGGCGGGGCGGTCTCGCCAAGGCCCCGCCCCCGCCTGGTCCTGAGAGGACAGCTCCACTCGCAGAGGCGGGAAGTCGTGGGCGCCGCGGGATGATCCGACGAGGTGGAATCGGACCGGGAGGGGCCGCCCGGCAGCCTGGGGTCCCGAGACAGCCGCGACCCCGGCGGCGCGCAGGTGGCTGTCTCTCGCTGGCGTCCCTGCTCAGCTGGTCCGGGGCAGCAAGGCTTGAGTCACCGCGCCACGCAGAGGGGGAGAATGCGGGGGCACCGGCACCTTCTTCCCACTTTTCGGGGAAGATGGCATAGGAGCCCCCCCCCCCCCGCCCCTCGAGGGACTCTAGGGTCGGTTCTCTACTCAATTCTCCTCCAAAGTGGCTGCGTCTCCATCTGGGCGCCCGCAGGTGCTGAGCGAGGTCGTGTCAGCCTCTGGCCCCGGCTCCGCCAGCCGTGAGAGACCCTCGTCTCCCCATCCGGCCCCATTCCCACTCCAGAGAGACCCTCCAACCCACGCCCGCCGCCCTCCTTCTTGCCCTCTCCCCCATGTCCCCGCGACGGTCCTTCTGCGGCCCGTCCGCCGGTGGGTCCCGCTTACCTGGCCGGCCGCGTCGCGCCAGCATCCGCTCGCCTCCCGCAGCCCGGCCGGCGCGGCGGCTTTTATAGGCGCGCGTAGTACTCGTGCGGCGGCTCATTCATGCGGCCGCGGCTCCTACACACTGACGCGCTGCCGACGTCAGCGGGGAATTTAGGAAACGGGAAAAGGGGCTATTTATAGTGTCGGGGGTGGGGGTGGGGACCAAAGCGACTAGGAGCTGGGAGGAGGGGGGAGAGGGTATGCAGAAGCAGGATCAGGTAGGGGGAGCCCGCGCCCCCGTCCTGGCCTACAAGGGGTTAACTTTCCGGAACTGCGGGCTGGGGGGCCCGGGGGAGGATGGTGCAGGGAGGGTGCAGCGGTCCTCTTAGATGTTTATTCACTCTCCCCTTCCGGAGCTCTAGGACTGCGGGGGACTCGGTCCTTTGCCCAGCCCAGCCTTCAGGGGTCCTCGCCCAGTGGCTCCCAATGCCACTCAATTCCTGGACCCAAGCGCTCTGTGGTGTCGTAGGATGTCCAGCGGCGGCATCACATCCCACATGGTCACTGTGCTGTCCCCACCCTCTCTTCCTGGGAGGCATAGGAAAGGAAGCGGTACCCATCGAGGGATCTAGGGTGCAGCTAGGGCTGAAGCATCCTGGGGCTGGCGGAAAGGGTAGGAGAGCCCAGGAGTCTTGGACGGCTTTATGGTAGGAAACTGGGCTGGGAAAGGAAGGCCCAGTGGGGTTCCAGGTAACTTCAGGAGCTGGACACCCAAGGGAAGGCAAGGGAATGTTGAGGGGAGGTTCAGGAGTACCCGACAAAAGGAAGGGTAGAATGGGATGGTGCACGCCTGTAATCCCAGCTCTTGGGAGGCTGATACAGGAGGATTGCAGGTTTGAGGCCAGCCTCAGCAATTTAGCAAGCTTTCTGGCAACCTAGAAAGACCCTGCTTCAAATCAAAAAGGGCAAAGCTGGGCGTGGGTATCACACGCTTGTAATCCCAGTACTTGGCCAGCTTCAAGTAAGGACCTCCACAATTTAGTGAAACTCTGTTTCAAAATAAAGAGTAAAATAGCGTTGAGGATATAGCTCGACGATAAAATGCCCCTGGGGTTAAATCCCTAGTGCCACAAAAAAGGTGGGGGACAGCCGGGGGTGGTGGCACACGCTTGTAATCCCAATACCTGGGAGGCTGAGACAGTAGGATCATAGGTTCAAAGCCAGCCTTGGCAACCTACCGAGGCTCTCAGCAACCTAGTGAGACCCTGTTTCTAAATAAGAAATAAAATTGGGCTGGAGGTAGAATAAATCTGGGTTCCATCCCCAGTGCAAAAAAAAAGGGACTGGATATGTAACCTGTTGCTGGGAGGTAGAATGTCCCCAGGGTTCAATGTCCCAGTACGACACGGGGAGGGCAGCCTTGGGCACGTGGAGGGTAGGACCCCTGGAGCTTAAGACAGATAGGCAGAGCCCAGCTTTGGCACTCAGGGACCGCCTCAGTACTCATTTGTAGAGTAACAGGCACCAGCAGAGCTCACTTGAGGGCTCCGCAGCTTGTCAGAGAGGGATCTCCAGGGGATGGTGGGGAACACTTCCTGAGGAGTTAGAATTGGCAAGAAGAGCCCCTGCCCTGTGGGGCAGAGTTCCCCAGAACAGTAGTTGGGAAATGAATTGTACCCCGACAGGCCCAGCTCGATCCCTAGGATCCCCCGGCTCTATCTAAACGGGGGAGGAGGAGCTCAGAGACAGGAGCTGGCCCAGGGCAGGGAGGAAGCTGCCACAGGCTGGCCGGTGGGAAAGGTCGAAGAGTGAAGGATGAAGTTTTACCGGAGGAACCCGGGATCCTGCCGCTGTGGCTAGGCTAGGGGGCAGGTCTATGAGACCCTCCCCGTACAGACGCTATGAGGACTTGAGGAAAGAGGCAAGGGAAAGGGACTTTATTTGGGGACTGGACCTGGGGCAAGTGCTGAATAAAAACAAAGATTGTGGGCATAGCCGACCATGGGTTGGGTGGGCAGTGGACAGACGCCACCGCACAAAAGACACACAGGGCTGAGGGGCTCCTTGAGAGGCTGGGACAATCTGGCCCCATGGGAGCAGTGAGGAAAGATTAGAGACCAGATCAGCCAGGCATGGTGATGCTTGTAATCCCAGTACCTGGGAAGCTAAGACAGGAGGATCGTGGGTTCAAGACCACCCTTGGCAACTTAGCAAGACCCTGTTTCAGCCTAAAAAATAAAATTGAGCTGGGGGTGTAGTTCAGAGGTAGAACGACCCCCATGGGTTCAATCCCCAGTAAAACACACACACACACACACACACACACACACACACACACACCGTTTGCCCTTTGCAATTTGGTCTCTTTAGAGTTCAGCCTTTGTCCCAGCAGTTCTGCTCTCCAGGAGTGTCTTTTTACCCGGGAGGAACTCCTATTCATCTGTCAAAACCCAGCTCTAAGGGCGCTTCTTCTCCAGAACTTTCCTACCTCTCCCAACACCCCTCTTCCATCCCAGCCCACAGCAAGTGCCAGCCCACCTCCTTTATAGGCCAGAAACTGGGGTCCTTCGCTTCATCTTTGAGACCTCAGTACTTGTCTCGTGAGGGCGCCATGGGGAGATGGAAGGGAAGATGTGGAGAAGATAGATTCAGAATATGCAACGGAAACAGGGTGAAGAGGGACGGACTCAGAAGCTTCGGGAGCCACCGCCAGGCATCCAAGCCTAGAAGCTGCCTGCGGAGGACACCGAGCCTCTGGGGGGCGCCCAAGACCGTGGTGTCTGAAAGGGACAGCTAGTGGCTGCGCCGCGGCTGCCCCTCGCAGAATGACTCAGCTACTACCTCCGGCGGGGGCGTGGAGGCCCGGGGACAGTGAGGGGGGCGGCAAGCGCAGTCCCTGCCCGCCCTGCAGCCCCACGCGGTTGCTAAGCTCTCCGAGACCTCGGAGAGACGCTATCTGGACTAACTTCGTCGGTTACCACGGTAACGCTGCGCCCCAGCCTCTTGCGCTCCGCCGCCGAGGGAGGCGCAGCCAATCAAAAGCTGCGGGCGTTCTCGAGGACCCCCCCCCTCTTCGTGTGGGCGGGGGTCAGGAGGTGCGGGGAGGAGGCGGAGCGTGGGCCGCGGATGCGGTGCTTGCAATAGTTCTGGCGCCTCCACCGGGCTGCGCAGGGACACTTCCGGAGTAGCACCGTAGCACCCACGCGCTGGTACAGGGTGCCCTCCCTCCCAAAAAAGGCATCACTTCCTTGAACCCGGGCTTCATGTAGGGCGCAGGACCATTTGGGGCGGTACCAAGGCCCTCCTATTCTGTTTCTCTTGGGTGGGTGGGTTAAAAGCCACTCACTCGAAGTCCCTCGAAACGGCTCACACGGGGAATCTAGGGGTAGGCATCTGTCCAGCCATTCCCAGTAGAGTATCCTGGGGTCCCGCCGGAGACCGGCACGTTCAGGGCGGGCTGTTTGGTAACACCTCTGCCCAGGTTCACGTGGCAGGCCCGGAGTCTCCCAGAGACCTGGGACTCCGGGAAGGGGCGGGGGTGTCTACGAAAACCTGCGCGCCAGCAGTGTCACTGGCCGGCAGGGTCTGGGTGCAAACCGGTTTATACTGTGCATACGTAACACATGTGCCTGAGTGGACGTGTTATAGAGTAGGCCCAGGAGGACAGTCGCGTCCAGGAATGTCTGAGAGTCCCCCGAGACCTTGTGTACCTCTATCTCGCTTAGGATTTCCATACTCTCCCTCTCATCGCCTAGTATCATCGCCTACTGCTACCAGAGTCCCCTCTTTACGGGCAGAATTTCCGAACTGGGGTTATGTGCCTAGAAGAATGTGCGTAGGAACACTCAGTTCAAAATCCCAGCGTATATGGGACTCTCAGCCCGGGACCTGGGTCCCGAAGTGAACACATCTGGAAGAGTGACCCTTCAAATATGTCCCCGGTCCAGTTCGGCATCTGCGAAACCTCGCGACCAGGTGCGCGGGACCGAGGTCACAGCCGCGCAGCGCAAAGTCCCTCGCGGCCGCGAGGTGGCGCCATAGCCGCAGCAGCGCCTGCCGGTCCAGACCGCTCCAGATAAGAGTGTGCGGAAAGCGCGGCGGGGCTGAGACGCAACCGGGACGCGGGGAGGACGGACCAGCAGGACAGACCGACCGGGGGCCCGGCGGGCGGAGGGCAGCGCAGAGCAGCCACGTCCCCCCTGGATCCGCCGGCAGCCGGGCCCGGGGCTTTCGACATGCCCCCCAGGTGGGTCCTCGAGCTGGGGACCGGGAGGGACAAGGAGGGACCCAGGACAGCCCGGTCCTCGCGCTCTGGCCGCCTTGGGCGCATCCTCTGGGGCGGGCTCCCCATCGCGGCTGGCGTTCTGGGGTCCGAGTGTCTCCCCTCGAGGACTCGGGACCTCTGGGCCGCTGCTCCGCGCTGGGTTCACGGTGGGGTCAGCGGGCCGGGGCCGGCTCTGCCCGCACATGGGCCGGAGAGGCGAGGGGAAGGGAAGGGGAGCTGGCGGGCGGGGCTGGCAGGGGCGCTGCCCCGGCAGTTTTGCGCCTGGCAGCCGGGCGGGTGGGGCGCGGGCTAGGAGTTGCCACCGCCGCGGGGAGGGAAGACCGGCCGGCCTGCGGCCGCAGGTAACGGGCCGTCAGACCCTGCGGGCCAGGCAGGAACTGGGGTCGGGCGGGCGAGCGGGCGGGCAGGGGAGCTCAGGGCCTGGGCTCGGTCCCCGCCGCCGCCTGGCTGTCGGAATTGGGGGCCGAGAGGAAAAGCTGGGAGCCGAGGGACTTGGGCTGGCGCGCTTCTCCCGCCCTGTCTGAAGTTGGGAAAGTTTTCCCCAAGTTTGGGGCGGCCGAGTTCCGGGGGAGAAGGGGCCGAGGGGAGCTGGGCAGGAACGCGCTGGGTTCCCGAATGTAACGCAGAGGCCCAGACCAGGGTCAGAACGCGGGTGGGGTGTCGGCCGGGGTCAGGGCGGCAGCCGGCTGCGTGCCGTGCCCGCCTGGGGCGCTGCCCCCTCCCTCCCCTGGGAGCTGCGTGGCTCCCCCCTCCCCCCCACCTGCTTCCTGCCTCAGCCTCCTGCCCCGATATAACGCCCTCCCCGCGCTGGGGCCAGGCCTTCGCGCTCTGCCCGCCACGGCAGCCGCTGCCTCCGCTCCTCGCGCCGCAGTCCAGCCCCAAACTAAGGCCTGACAGCCCCAGGCCAGGGCGGCGCCACGGTGGGCACCGCGCTGCCATCCTCCGTATCACTTCTCCCAACTGGGGCAACTTCTCCCGAGGCGGGAGGTACTTCTTATTCGGCTCCCTTGCTCCTCGCTTGGGCAAACTGCTCGGCCCTGAATGACTTTTCCTGAAGCGGACATTTTACTTAAATCGGGTAACTGTCTTCGAAAGGGTCACTTCGCCTAAACAGTTTTCTCCTTGGAAGTCCCCAGCACCCACCCAGTGTCCAGCAGCGTCCGGACCTGGGGCGCACAAGCCAGCCTGGCCTCCTGTCCATCCGCAGCGGTTCTCCTCCTGCTCCTTCCTGTTTCGGGACAGCCGGCCTAGGCTCCCACTCCCGGAGGCCGCGGATTCTCCTTCACCAGTGCCCAGGCCGCGGTGCTCCATGCCCTTGCTCAGCTGAGGGGAAGGGGAAGTGGAGGGGAGAAGTGCGGGGCTGGGTACAGGCGGAGAGGGCGCTGCACCGCTCTTACCCGGCTGGTGTGTGTCCCCGCAGGAGAGTGTGCTGGGCAGACGATGCTGGACACGATGGAGGCGCCCGGCCACTCGAGGCAGCTGCTGCTGCAGCTCAACAACCAGCGCACCAAGGGCTTCTTGTGCGACGTGATCATCGTGGTGCAGAACGCCCTCTTCCGCGCGCACAAGAACGTGCTGGCGGCCAGCAGCGCCTACCTCAAGTCCTTGGTGGTGCATGACAACCTGCTAAACCTGGACCATGACATGGTGAGCCCAGCGGTGTTCCGCCTGGTGCTGGACTTCATCTACACCGGCCGCCTGGCTGATGGTGCAGAGGCAGCGGCAGGGGCCCCGGGGGCCGAGCCGAGCTTGGGCGCTGTGCTGGCCGCCGCCAGCTACCTGCAGATCCCTGACCTCGTGGCGCTGTGCAAGAAGCGCCTCAAGCGCCACGGCAAGTACTGCCACCTGCGGGGAGGCGGCAGCGGCGGCGGGGGCTATGCGCCCTACGGGCGGGCGGGTCGAGGCCTGAGGGCCGCCACCCCGGTCATCCAAGCCTGCTACTCGTCCCCCGCCGGGCCTCAGCCGCCGCCCACCGCCGAGCCGCCGTCGGGCCCTGAGGGTTCGGTCAACACTCACTGCGCCGAGCTGTACGCCTCGGGCCCCGGCCCAGCCTCGGCACTCTGCGCTCCGGAGCGCCGTTGCTCCCCGCTCTGCGGCCTGGACCTGTCCAAGAAGAGCCCCCCGGGCTCGGCGGCTTCCGAGCGGCCGCTGAGTGAACGCGAGCTGCCCCCTCGCCCCGACAGCCCTCCCAGCGCCGGCCCCGTGGCCTACAAGGAGCCGCCGCTCACCCTGCCGCCGCTGCCGCCGCTGCCTTTCCAGAAGCTGGAGGAGGCGGTGCCACCTCCGGACCCGTTTCGCAGCGGCGGCGGCAGCCCGGGACCCGAGGCCCCCGGCCGCCCCGACGGGCCCAGCCTCCTCTACCGCTGGATGAAGCACGAGCCGGGCCTGGGGAGCTACGGCGACGAGCTGGGCCGTGAGCGCGGCTCCCCCGGCGAGCGCTGCGACGAGCGCGGCGGCGGGGATGCGGCCGCTTCGCCCGGTGGGCCCCCGCTCGGCCTCGTGCCGCCACCGCGCTACCCCGGCAGCCTGGACGGGCCCGGCCCCGGCGGCGACGGCGACGACTACAAAAGCAGCAGCGAGGAGACTGGCAGCAGCGAGGATCCCAGCCCGCCCGGCGGCCACCTCGAGGGCTACCCGTGCCCTCACCTGGCCTATGGCGAGCCAGAGAGCTTCGGTGACAACCTGTACGTGTGCATTCCTTGCGGCAAGGGCTTCCCCAGCTCCGAGCAGCTGAATGCGCACGTGGAGGCTCACGTGGAGGAAGAGGAGGCTCTCTACGGCAGGGCCGAGGCGGCTGAGGTGGCTGCAGGGGCTGCCGGCCTAGGGCCGCCTTTCGGCGCCGGAGGGGACAAGGTCGCCGGGGCTCCCGGAGGCCTGGGAGAGCTGCTGCGACCCTACCGATGCGCGTCCTGCGACAAGAGCTACAAGGACCCGGCCACGCTGCGACAGCACGAGAAGACGCACTGGCTGACCCGGCCCTATCCGTGCACCATCTGCGGGAAGAAGTTCACGCAGCGCGGGACTATGACGCGCCACATGCGCAGCCACCTGGGCCTCAAGCCCTTTGCGTGCGACGCGTGTGGGATGCGCTTCACGCGCCAGTACCGCCTCACCGAGCACATGCGCATCCACTCGGGCGAGAAGCCCTACGAGTGCCAGGTGTGCGGCGGCAAGTTCGCACAGCAACGCAACCTCATCAGCCACATGAAGATGCACGCCGTGGGTGGCGCGGCTGGCGCAGCAGGGGCGCTTGCAGGCCTAGGGGGGCTGCCCGGCGTCCCCGGCCCCGACGGAAAGGGCAAGCTCGACTTCCCCGAGGGCGTCTTTGCAGTGGCCCGCCTCACCGCTGAACAACTGAACTTGAAGCAGCAGGACAAGGCGGCTGCGGCTGAGCTGCTGGCGCAGACCACGCACTTCCTGCACGACCCCAAGGTGGCGCTCGAGAGCCTCTACCCGCTGGCCAAGTTCACCGCAGAGCTGGGGCTCAGCCCCGACAAGGCGGCGGAGGTGTTGAGTCAGGGCGCTCACCTGGCTGCCGGACCTGACGGCCGGACCATCGACCGTTTCTCCCCCACCTAGAGGGCCCCTCGCTGCCGCCGCGCGGCCTGGCCGTGCTCGTCGGGAGCAGCGCGGCAGCCAGCCGGCACACCGCGCCCAGACCACTAGTAGCAGCGGCAGCGTCGCCGCAGGGGCAGCTCCCCGTCTCTGCGGCCTCACCTGGCCTCACCGCTTAGTGCCTTAGCCCGGGGTGGGGGAAAACCCCGGGACGGGGGTGGGATGGGGGGAGGGAGATTTATATTTTTGATATCAGCTTTGACCAAAGGAGACCCCGGCCTCTCCCCGCCTCTTCCTGTGGTTCGTTGGCCCCCTCCCCCGGCTCCGTGCTCCTCTTGGGGGGAGGGGTGTCACTGTTGGGGCATTCCCAGCCCTACCTCCGGCCCTTGCGACCACATCCATTCTCACTGTGAATCTCCCCGCTGGGGTCGGAGCGTTGGGCAGTGTTGGCGAGAGGGGAGGGGACTGAGCCGGCCGGAGGGTCCCCTGCCTCCAGCTTCTGCCCACCCCGGGACTGATAATGTGAAGTTCCTCATTTTGCACAAGTGGCACTAGCCCCAGGGCCAATCCTTCCCTCCCCAACCACCAAGGGTGGTGAGTTCAGGAGGCAGGGCTGAAACAGCCCTGGCCTACCTGGGTCTCCCAGCTCAGAGGTGTTCTCTTCCCTTCCCTGGGGCCCCGGACCATATTTATTGCATGCTCCCCGGCGGCCCCTTATCCTGAGCCCAATTTGGGCTGGGCTGGACCGCGGTCTCCTTAGCTCCCTCCTCTTTTGTATATTTTCTACCTTGTACACAGGCTCTCCCAGAGCCGCTTCCATTTTCTATACTCGAACCAAACAGCAATAAAGCAGTAACCAAGGTCCCCAATCCTGCGGCTCTCTTCTGCCCCTGCGCAAGGACCTGCCTGGGTGGGCTGCATCAGGGTGGGGGGTAGGTCCCCATGAATACAGATGTACTGGCTTGTACCTGCCACCCGACCCCCTCCCCCAAATTCCAGAAATGTCAACAAGAGGTCAGGTATGTTTCATAACTAAAAATTTATTCAGGAAACAAAACAAGTGCTGTGAATGGGGCAGAAAGAAGAGATGGGTCCCAGTCATTGGACTTCAGTCTGGGAGAGGACCTCAAAGAGGCTAGAGACCCTGTGCCCCAAACCACTGGCCTCGAATCTGCTGCCTCTCCCTGCCTTCTGGCAAAATCCTGGGCCTCGGGGGAGGGCAAAGCATGCTCCCATCTTCTGGGCAGGCTGTAGAATCAGACAGTGGGCTGTGGGGAAGAAATCCCCCACTAGTCCCATCCAGATTTACCTCTGCTCCACCTAAGATCCTGTCTTCCCCTAAGTCCTGCTTATCACTGCCCTTGAGTTGGAGCAACTCATTCCCAGTAGAAGCCTTCCAAGTGAGGTTGTGAGCGTGGGTACTAGCTACAAGGGCAATGAAAAACTCAAAAGGCTAAAAGACCCCTGTGTCAGTTCTGGGAAGTGGAGGAAAAAGCCAGAAACAAGGTGAAAACTCTAGGCTGGGCAGTGCTCCTCCAGGCATTGGGTGGCCTTACCCATAGGCTGGGCCCTCCAGGCCTGGAAGCTTCTCAGCGCAGGGGCCTGGGAAGGGTGGGTGGGAAAACTTTTATTAGATTCTGCCACAGGTACCAAAGGAGGAAGATTCAGAGTGAGAACCCCCAAGACAAGGAACTGAGGTGAGGAAGCTGGGGACTGGGGAGGGTGAAAGGACCAACCAGAAGGGGAAGGAGGATGAGGGGATGGATATTCTGGAGAGAGAGCAGGAAAGGAGGGGGATGAGTCTGAAGAAATTTCCTGAAGAGGGGCACAAGGAAGGCTGATGAGGGGAAAGGGAACAGGTAAAAGCCACCCAGGAAGCATGGGCCTGAGACCAGATATCCCTTCCTCTAGACCCATGACAATCCAAGGGGGGAAATGGAGCAGAGTGTGAGTGACCCAGATTGATGCGGAGGAGAGGCAGCAGGATGGTTATGTGTTTGGGTGGGGGTAGGGAAGGTGGGGGCCTACAGCTGCTGTTATGGACTTGGTGTCCAGAACCCAAACTTGGGTCTATGGGGGATCCAGGTCTCAGGGAGATGGAGACACACCCTGGGCACTCTCTTCATGATAGCCAAGGCCTCTCAGACAGATTCAAGACAAAGGGGCCTGTGACTTCACCTGCATCTGATGGAAACTCTAGACCCCTGCCGCATCGCCACTGGAAAAGGTGGGGCGAGTCCCGGGGTGTGTGTGTGTGTGTGTGTGAGCAGGCTTTCCTCTAGCCCTGGAACAAGATGGGGAGGAAGAAGGGCTGAGAGCATGGGTAGCTAACCTCACCCGCCCACCCATCGTGTCATCACCAGCCACCTCCCTGCTAAATCTTGGCAGCCCAGGAGGGTCCCAGCAGCCTCCGCCCGACCCTTGGGAGGGGCTCTGTGAGGAGCAGCTCCCCCACAGCATGGCCACGGCGTGGGTTGGAAGAGGATGGTTTATTGTCTGGGTGGATTGGTGGCTCAGGCACGTGGGCATCTTCCGTGCTACACCGGCGCCTGGTGGCCTCTCAGGAACGGTTCCATGGGGGTGGACCCTGGTGTGGCTCCCTCAGCCCACTTGGGCCCACGCGAGGAAGGCTGGGATGTCCCGCACAGGCACGTTCCTCGTCAGCGCCTTCACGCGCAGGTTCCGGTCATCGGTCAGCAGCACCACCTCCCGCAGTAGGCGGATTGGCTCCTCTGTGGGCACAGAAAGCAGCAGAAGGGCTTCACTGAGGACAGCAGGCAGAGACATACACTCTAAGGGAAATGCAGTCCTGGAGGGGGAAGGCCAGCCTTTTCTTGGCCATTCCACAAGTCCTTTCCTTTCTCTAGACTCAGCCTAGGGTGCTCCTCCCTTACTGTTTGGAGAGGACCAGGCACAGGACTTCTGCCTTGTACCTGAGAGCTGCCCAAACCCACCAATCTCTGCAGATCTGTTTTCCAGGAGCTGAACTGAGGGAATAAAAGAAGCTGCTTCTACTCCTTGTGACTGCATGGCTGGCCCTGGACTCATAATACCCTTCTCTTTTGGCACATTCTCTCCTTCTAAGGCCAGGAGGTCGATGCTTTATGCATCCAGAGATAGGAAAGTAAGGATGAACAGAAAGAGGATGCATGGCTCCAAGGTATGGGGAGAGGGAACTTTGAGGAGAGGTGAGCAAAGGGCCTGGCAGAGTTGTGCCAAGTGGGTTCTGCGGCTATGGCTAAATGATTTTCCTCTATTAAGTAAAAGCAATCCAGGCACATCTAATAATAGTGCAGAAGGGAAAAGCATAGTCTGGATTATCCCCTCAGCTCTGTTTTATACCCAAGGGGTAGCTCTTTGTATCTTTCTAGATTTCTTTATGCACATCTACAAGTCCTATATTTATGTCTTTCTCCGTGTGTGTGTGTGTGTATACATATATACACATATATATGTATGCTTTTTTTCCCTACAACATTGTGATCATACTAGCCATAATTACTTTACTTAAATTTTACATATTTTAAAGACCTTTCTAAAGCTGAGTGTGGTGGTGCATGCTTGTAATCCCAGTACTTGAGAGGCTGAGACAGGATTATCGAAGGTTCACCGCCAGCCTCAGCTACTTAGGCCTTCTGCAACTTAGTGAGACCCTGTTTCAAAATAAAGAATAAAAAAATTGGGCTGGGGGTGTAGCTTGGAGGTAGAATGCCCCTGGGTTCAATCCCCAGTAGTGGAAAAAAAGAAAAAAAAAAGAAAGAAAGAATAAAAAAATAGGGTTGGGGATGTAGCTAGGATATAGAATGGCAAAACAACAACAACCAACAACAAAACAAAACAAAAACCTTTCTGTATCTGCACAGATAGCCTTCAGTTTTTATTTTATTTTTTTGGTACTGGGGACTGAACCTAGGGGGCATTCTACCTCAGAGCTATACCCCCAGTCCCATTTTTTTTTTTGGTACTGGAGATTAAACCCAGGGGCATTCTACCTCCGAGATATAACCACCAGCCCTATTTTTTTTTTTTTTTTGCGGTACTGGGGATTGAACTCAGGGGCATTCTACCTCCGAGCTATACCCCCAGCCCTAGTTTTTATTCTTTATTTTGAAACTGAGTCTCACTAAGTTGCGGAGTGCCTCACTAGGTAGCTGAGGCTGGCTGCAAACCCGGATCCTCCAGTCTCAGCCTCCCAAATGCTGGGATTATAAGCGTGCGCCACCACGCCCGGCTTAGCCTTCATTTTTTTTTTTTAAGATGACTTTTTAAGCAGATTCTCTCCATTCTCTTCCCCCTTCTAAACTTGCATGTGTGTGATACTGGGAACTGATTGAACCTAGGGGTATTC
>PVLC010041854.1:0-13146 GCA_004027655.1 Graphiurus murinus
AGGTGGATCTCCAGCCTCCCTAAACTCTCCTCTCCTGTTGGCACCTCTTCCTTGAATCTGGAAAACAACTTGCTGCCAATCCTGTTGGTTTGTTGGTTCTTGTAAACCCGAGGCTTTTATGGTCCCCAGTCCCCCCCCCCCCCCCAGCCTTGCACTGTCCCTTCTGCAGCCTTGCACTGTCCCTTCTTCCAGTGACTCCAGGTTCCTTCCCTTCTCCTCAAACTCAGAGCCACTCCACTGTGGCCCCCAACCCAGGGTCACTTTTTCATCCTCCCTGCCCCCTAGCTTTGGCTTTCAGGGGCGCTAGGCCAGGAAAGGCGTTGTGGGACTGTGGGGGTGGCAGCTGAAATGTCCGCCGTTAGCGAGGGCAGGTTGGAGCGTCCCTGGCTGCTGGCGCCACAGAGGCGCCTCTGTCTCATAAGGCTCTGTGTGGCTGTGTAGTGTCAGGAGCTGGGTGAGGGACCTTCCTGTCCTTCCTGTCCCCCTGCTGCCCGTGACATAGGATCACCGAGGCAGGTGACTTGCGCTGCTGGCACCCGATCCCTTTCACCTTCGGCATCACGAGGAAGAGGGCACACACCTGGCTTGTGGGTTGTACAGCGCAGTGTCAGTTGATTTCCTTCAAAGACACAGCACCTCTGAGCTGTGCTGAGTTAACCAGTGTCCCCAGGTGCCTGCCATCAATGAAGCCACCCCCTGGGAAAGTCTCATTTGGTACCACAAAGGCAAAAAGATGGCCCTGTCCCCACCCTTTAGTTCCCTTGTGGTGGGCTGTACCCTGGGCATCTGGTGGCTGTCACATGTGTAAGTGGGATGGTGAAAAGAAATGACATTTTGTGTGTGTGTGTGGTGCTGGGGATTGAACCCAGGGGCATTTACCTCTGAGCTATACCCCCAGCTCTATTTTATTTTTATTTGGAAACAGCCTCACTAAGTTGCAGAGGGTCTCACTGAATTTCTGAGGCTGGCCTTGAACTTGCAATCCTCCTGTCTCAGCCTCCCGAGTACTGGGATTACAAGCATGAACCACCACGCCTGGCTAGAGATGGCATTTTTGGCCTGTGACAGGGAAAAAAAGGTCCTACTCAGGTGGTGCAGGCCCTCAAGAGCTGGCTCTGTCTGAACTGTCCAGCACTTGTAGCTATTCTAAATTTTGGCCAAGTGCGTGAAAAGTTCAGTCTCTCTCTCTCGCCAGCCACCTCTTGAGCACTTAGTAACTATCACCACTGAGCTGCCGGCCACCTAGTAGGGCTGCACAAGAGAGGATGTTTCTGCTGCAGAAGTTTCTACCCGGGCACTGGTGTAAATCTTGTGGAAGCCTGTGTAAGTGAAACCAGTCCCCGAGAGGGGCGTGCACATCTCCCCAGCCATGCTTTTATGCGTGTTGGGAGAGACCCAAGAGCTCTGCCCCTTGCCAACAGAGTGAGACCCTGGGGAGGCAGAAGAGCAGTCATCTACCTGAGTAGTTGAGTCTGCTACAAGTGTTCCAGAGGGACTTTTGGCACACAGGAAAGGCTTTGACTCCAGTAGAGTATCAGCCTCTCCCTCCCTGGATGCTACACATCTGAAAATGCCTCATATGGTGGGAAACAGCACCTTAATTCCCCTTTTACCTTCCTGGGTTGGCCTCCTGTAGGGCTTTGAGGCCCTGTTTCAGCCTGGGCTCCCAACTTCTGCACTGGCATCTTTCCCCATGGCCAGGAAGAGTCTCTGGTTCCCTCTGCCCCAGCTCCAACCCACATGTGTGCTCCCTGCCCTTCCTGCTGCACCTGTGCGAGTGCTGTGTGTGACATTTGTGCAGGGGGAGGAGCGAGGTCCTCTCACTTAGGGGCGATGTCTGGGAGGAGTGAGAGTCACCTCCCAGGCCGGGTGGAGAAGGAGCTGGGTCATGGCCATGATATGGGAGAGACCGAGGGGTTGCTGAAAAGATCAGGACAGGGTCTGGGAGTGGGTTACTGGGGACCAGGTTTTCCCCAGAGTGGGAAAGTGGTGCCAGTGGCCGCATGGTCCTGTCCCTCACAGAGCCTGGGCCTGCCTCCAAGGTGGGCGGCAGCCTGGGCCTTCTGTGCAGGCTCTCCCCACCGTGGAGAGCAGCTGCTTCATGTAATGCATGAGGGGAGGTTTGTTTCTGATGTTGGTGGCCACCAGCAGCCCCCAGCCACCCATTTTACAGATGTGGAAATGCAGGCCCAGGGAGGTCTCAGATGGGCCAAAGGCCCTGTTGAGTTTTCTTTGGTATGTCCACTTTTTCCCCCAAACCTTTTGTAGAAAAGCTCAGAATTACCTTAGCACTAGCGTCAGGCCACTGGGTTGCCTCTGCTCCTAACCTGAAGCCACTGCCTGGAAAGTGGGCTGCCGAATTCTGTTGTAAGCTTGTTCCACGGGGGAGCATGGAGGGCAGGGCCAGTGTCTGCTTCCCCTGGATGTCTGTGGTCTGTAACACAAAGTTTTGCCCTCTGCTTTGCCAACTGCTGGTCAAATAAAAGTAATTAGGAGTCAGGCTCCTTGTACCCGGCACCCCTGCCGGGTGACAGATGCCTCGAATGGGGTTGTCCACCTTCCCCCAAGTCCTCCAGGACTGCTCCCCTTGCTCCCAGGAGAACTTGGGAGACCTCCGGCATGCTGTCTACACATCAGTGGGCACTTGGTACAGAAAAATCCATCCCAGGCCACCCTGGCGATCAGGTGCAGGGCCGTGCATCATGCTGGGAACCTGACCACGAAGCCCCATGGGAGTGTGTGCAAATCCATGTGGTCTATGCACCTGAGAGTTTCCAGGGAGAAGTCTGTGGAGCTCTGTGCCCAGGTCTAAAGGAAGAGGGTATGTGGAGCTGGAAAAGGAGTCAGTGGTGGTCACAGGCTGCCAGTGAGGACGGTCACGGGGGAGTTTATGTTCTAAGGCAGCAGCTGTCCCTGAGGGCCCCAGCTGGGCCTGGAGGGAGCAGGTTGTGCAGAGCATCGTTCATTTGGTCTTGTTTTGCCACTGCTCTGTGGGGTTGCTCGAGCCCCAATACTTCTGCCCAGCATTGCATGTGCCAAGCACGCTGCCAGCAGCTGCGACAGGTCTGGTAGGACTTGACCGTCCCTTGAGGCTGGAGAACGGCCCAGCACGGTGCTTTACCCTCCCGAAGAGGGAGGGAGCCTGTGCATCCCTGGAAATTAAATGCAGTAACCAAACTCCAGGTGTAATTATATCACTTGGTAAAGCATTAATTCCCAGGAGAGAGGGCATTTGTTGGAAAGAATTCCCCTAAGAAATTTAAGGGGAAATCTTATAGACAAACTAATTGCTAAAGACCTGCCATCTGGGGCCCAGGTTTAGAGCAGGGCTCATGGGAAGTGGGCTGGCGGGGGCTGGCTGGCTAGTGGCATCTGAAGAAGGAAGGGCAGGCAGAATGGGCTCCTCCCATATTGGTCCTTACCTGGAGATGGCTGTGTTCTTCAGTGGAAAAGGGCTGGGAAGCTACCCTCGAGTGTCTGTTGCCTGGATTTAGGGTCCTTGCTTCTGAGCGCCCTTTGCCAGCTGGCCTGGATGGGGGGCAGTGCCCTAGTCGAGGTCTCCTGCCCAGGCTTAGCTGTCCCTGGATAGCCTTTGGAGCCCGAGGTGCCCCCACCACTGGCTGGTTTTTTTTTTGGTTTTTTGTGTTTTTTTTTTTTTTGCGGTTCTGGGGATTGAACTCAAGGGCATTCTACCTCCAAGCTACACCCCCAGTTCTATTTTTCATTCTTTATTTTGAAACTGGGTCTCACTAAGTTGTGGAGTGCCTCACTAGGTAGCTGAGACTGGCTGAGAACCCGGATCCTCCAGTCTCAGTCTCCCAAATGCTGGGATTACAAGCGTGCGCCACCATGCCCGGCTTACTGGTGGTTTTTTGAATGACTTTCCAGAAGTAAAATGGTTAGCACTTGCCAGTGCAGACCTGGACTGCTCCCCTTTGTTCTGGGCTTTTATTAGGGAGTGGGCAGCTAGGTGATCCCCAAATATGCTGAGGCTGAGCCTCTTGGGGTTTCTTTTTTTTTTTGCGGTACTGGGGATTGAACTCGGGGGCATTCTACCTCCAAGCTATACCCTAGCCCTACTATACTATACTACTATACTATACTAGCCCTACTATACTATACTATACTACTATACTATAGCCCTATTTTTTTATTCTTTATTTTGAAACCGAGTCTCACTAAGTTGCGGAGTGCCTCACTAGATAGCTGAGGCTGGCTGCGAACCCGGATCCTCTGGTCTCAGCCTCCTGAATGCTGGGATTACAAGCGTGAGCCACCACGCCCGGCGCTCTTGGGGTTCTTGCAGCTGGCCTTTCTGGGGGTTCCACAAAGTGGGCTCCAAGCAGCAGGCATTGAGGCCTGTGTGTGGGAAAGTGGGGGGCATAGCTACTGGTGAGTCCAGCTTAGCCCAGACACACTGAGCCTACAGCCCCGCTCCCTCCCGGAGAATAGCTGGCTGGTGTGCCGCAAGTGTGCAGGTGGAGAAGGGAAGGAGGGGACATACCCTTGGCCACAGAATTGGCTTAGCTGGGCTGATAAATCTCCATGGCTTGACAGGTCACGGTGGTTGGCCTCCAGTTGACGTAGCTCAAGTGTCTTATTGAGTCAGGGCTTCCTTTTTCCAAGACAGTGGCACAGAATCAGTGCTACCATACTATTTCTTGGACGATTCCGGCATTCAGGAAGTATGCTTCTCCTCGGGACACCAGGGTTTGCAGGGACAAGACGGTCAGGCCTGGGAGCCTCAATCTGTGGAGTGTGCGGCGAGCCCTCAATGCGGGGCCTTGAGGCTGCCGCTGGCACCATCCCTTAGGGCGTAGATGTCACCGGCAGAGCTCTGGGCTGACCTGCTGCTGTGGATACTCCCCTTGCCTGCCTTGGGACCTTCCTGTTTACTTTGGCCTCTGCGGTGCGGTTTTGGCGCCTCCTTTCTCCCCCTCCAGTGGAAGTGTGGTCTCCACTCTTTCACAATAACTGCCTTGCCACTGCGTGTCCCTGGTAGGAACTCCCTCCCTTCGTGTCATCGAAAATGCCAGGAAGGCCAGGCGTGGTGTGCTGCACGTCCGTAATCTCAGTACTTGGGAGGCTGAGACAGGAGGATTGCAGATTGGAGGACAGCCTCAGCAAGTAGTGAGACTCATCTTTCTAGCGAGACACTTTCAAAATAAAAATAAAAAATAGGGCTAGGGGTGTAGCTCAAGGGTAGAATGCCTCTGAGTTTCAATCCTCAGTACCAAAAAAAAGAGAAAAAGAAAATGCAGGAAGCCAGCCTGTGTGTGGCTAATGGCCAGGGGACAGTCTCGCTGTGCAGGAGTGAATTCCCAAGGAACACAGTTGTCCTCATGCAGTGCTCTTGTCACCATCCTGGCTGTGCAGGCCTTGTCTCTGTTTTGCAGTGTGGAAGCAGATGAGAGAGGCAGAGGCCAGCACATGCAGGTGTGAGGAGCGGTGACAACCCAGCAACCCAGGAGGCTCCGAGGCAGTGTTGTCTTTTTTTTTTTTGTGGTACTGGGGATTGAACTCAGGGGCATTCTACCTCCAAGCTACACCCCCAGCCCCATTTTTCATTCTTTATTTTGAAACAGGGTCTCACTAAGTGCGGAGTGCCTCACTAGGTAGCTGAGGCTGGCCTCGAACCCGGATCCTCCGGTCTCAGCCTCCCAAATGCTGGGATTACAAGCGTGCGCCACCACTCCTGGCTTGGGGTTTGTTTTTGCTTAGGATTCTCCATGCGCAGTGCTGTTCATACACATGCTGTGGTGGATCTTGGAGTGCTACTTATTTATCCAGGTGGTCAGTCCTCATCTCTGGCTTTTGGTGGGGTAGTTCCTCCTGAATGGTCCCTCCCTCCCTCCCTCCCTCACTGCTGGGGCTGGGTAGGTGCTCCGACCGCCTATTCTCCCCCTTCCCTCCCTCGCTCCCTCCCTGCTGCCCGGGGCTCCTCTACCCTGGGCCCAGCTGTTTCTCTCTTTCTGACTGCTTTCCTCTTTCCTGCTTCTCCCTCTGGACGCCTCCTGGCAGGTACTCCGCACTGCTGACCTCCTCTCTGCCTTTCACTCAGACTTTACACAGATACGCCAGGGTCTTCCACTCTAGTGCTGTCTGTTAATACCCACTGTCATTCCTGTTGTATCTGCCCTGGCACTCCACCCCAGCCCTCCCTCTGGGTCCTTAGGAAGCCACTGCTCTGGCTCTTTTCCCAGGAGGCCCAAAGGAACCATCGTCCTGAGCCAGGGGAGCTCCTTCTGCCCTACTTTGTCGTTTAAAATTAAAATGTTTAAGTTGACAAAGAGCCAGATGTGGTGGTGCGCGCTTGTGATCACAGTACTTGGGAGGCTGAGACAGGAGGAGTGTAGGCTTGAAGCCAGCCAGCAACTTAGCAGATCCTCAGTAATTTAGTGAGACTCTGCTTCAAATAAAAAACAAATAGGCGTGGGGGTATAGCTTAGAGGCAGAACGCCCCGGGTTCCATCCCCAATACCACACATACACACACATAAGTAAGTAAATAAATTGACAAATAGGAGATTGCCCTGTTTCTTACCCCTGGCTGGAGTCCCGAGCCTCTCACCGGCCCCTCACACGCCAGAGCCACCTGTCCTCATCTGCCACTTGCCCTTCCCTCTTGGGAATACCGAGGACCTGGACGGCTCTTCTGTTAAGTTGGTCCAGCGCTGTCAAAGCACCACGTACTGCGCTGCCATGGCAGAGGGGACGAAGACACAGAGTGGCCTTAGGGGAGTGGAGTGGCAGGGAGTGGTCTGGAAGCAGGGCCAGGAAGAGTTGCCAGGGGCTTTAGTGAGGATCAGGAAGGGCTCTGAAGGAAGTAGTCCCTGCACTTGGACCTGGGGTGAGGAGAATTCTCACCACAGGGAAGTGAGCCTCGGGAAGCCAGTTGCAGTCTGAGCACGCGCAGGTGGGCGGCCCACTGGCCGGGCAGGGGCAAGGGCTGCGTGCGTTTCCTCGGGGTAGAGACGGACCCTGCTGACTGAGTGGCGCATGTGCGTGTGCATGCGTGTGTGTGCATGCTTGCTCACAAGTCACACATGAGAGGGGCTTCTTAGAACTTGAAGTGTATGTTGGACTGCCAGGTGCATCCTGACTCCAGGGGGTAAAACTGTGAAAAGGACAAGGGCCCCGCATGTTGGCATGTGTGCAGCCATGGGATGGTGGGTGGCACTGCCAGCCATGGGAGTTCGAGGGCGAGGGCTGAACCCAGGCCCGTGAGGGCTGGCACGCAGCTGCATGGTGAGGGGGAAGGCCACCAGGTGTAGAGGGGAGCGCTGTGGTTGGGGACAGGGAGGGTGGCTCTGTGGGCCAGGCCTGGTGGAGCCCAGCGTGTGGGAGTGTCCCGCTCCTGCTTATCTCGGCACTTAGACACAAGTGTCCACTTGGCCTCCCACATTTTGTAACTCGTATTTGATACTAGGTGTCAGGGCTGTGTCCGTTACAAATCTGGGGCATTCTTACAAGCCAGAGTAGACGTTTACAGTAGGTTCCCTGCCTCGGTGTTCTGAGTGCTTGGAAGGAAGGCTTGTGGCTTTGTGTTCAGTGAGGGGAACTTCCCCGAGCTGCTGTGCAGCTCAAGGCTCGGGAGCTGGACCACCGAGGCAGCAGGTCCCCTGGGACAGGCCAGCAGGAGTCTGCGTGCCTCTCCGCTCTCACTGGGAACTTCTTCTGAAACCGAAAGCCAGTGCTTGCTGATGACTTGGGGGAGTGGGAAGGGCCTGTGCCCTTATGCTCCAGGGCCTGGGCTGGGGGGCAGCCCTTGGTTATGCAGACCTGGCTTGACTGTGAGCCCTACCCCTTATGAGCTAAGCCACTGGTCCTCAGAGCCTCCGTTTCCTCGCTGCAGAATGGAATCGCAGCCTGGGCTGCACAGCTGCCTTCAGTGGACTCTCTGGATGAGGAACTGCCCCCGGGAGTGACCTTGGAGGAGGGCAGGTGGACAGCAGCAGCCAGTATGATCGTGTCTGAGAGTGGAAAATGCTAGAAAGGATGTGGGATGTGATAACATCAGGGTTGGGGTAGAAGCTTCTGCCATCCCCTCCCGGCTTGGAAGCTTGTCGCACGGCTCAGAAGCTCGCGTATAATGGCCAGGGGGACAGTCTCCTGCTATGGCTCTGTGCTGACCTTTCTGCTTCTCTCCCTCAGTGCACCGTCCAGGTCAAGTTAGAGCTGGGGCACCGCGCCCAGCTTCGCAAGAAGCCCACCACGGAGGGGTTTACCCATGACTGGATGGTATTCGTCCGTGGGCCCGAGCAGTGTGAGATCCAGCACTTCGTGGAGAAGGTGATCTTCCGGCTGCACGACAGCTTCCCGAAGCCCAAGCGTGGTGAGTGGCCCAGCCTCTGTCCTGCGCCCGGCCCCAAAGCCCCTCCCCAAGAAGTGGGGCAGCCAGCCACGCTGTGGCCCTCCCTGACCTCCCCACCCCACACAGAGTGCGTGGAGCCCTTCTCCAGCGACGGAGCCAGTCCTAGGGAGCTGGTGAGCGAGCCGCCATCTAGGTGCGGGCCCACTGGGTGATCAAGAGAGGGCTTACCGGGCAGAACTTGTGTCGGCTGCAATGCTGAGGACTCACGGTGCTTGGAGTAGGCGAGTGAGGGGCCCGTCACCGCTCTCTTGTCTCTCACTGGTGCCCTTGCCCCCCTCACACCAGAGGTGCACTTGCTAAGTGCAGGCGCCCTGTTTGGGTACCCCATCCACACCTCACCTGTGGCATGGTGGCCCTGGCCTTTCTGGAGGACAGTCTGCTGGGGCATAGGTGGGACTGACCAGCCAATGGCCAGAGATGACTTCCTGGGGACAGGATGCCAGGCAGGGATGCTCTGGCGGGGAGTTTGGGGTGAGGTTGGTGGTCTCTCCTGAGCTCTCTGGAAACCAGTGTTCTCTCCACTGTGAAGCTTGGGGCCTGGCAGGTCACGAGGGTTCAGTACTTTTTTTTTTTTTTTTTTGCGGTGCTGGGGATTGAACCTGGGGCCTTGTGCGTGCTTGGCCAGTGCTCTACCACTGAGCCGCACCCCAGCCTCTCCATAATGTCTTGATGGATGTGTTGATGAAGGAAGGCTCTCCCTAGCAGAGCACTCTGGATGGGGACCCCTCCACCCGGCAGTGTGGGGCTAGAGGGGTCATGGGAGTAGCTTATAATTGTGCCTACCAGGGGCTTAGCGGGAAACAGCAGGCATCATGGAAGTAGAAACTTGTACTTCCCAAGGGACGTCCCCTGGAGATTGCTAGTGGCAGCTGTTTCTTTCCCTCCTCATTTCTGCCTTCCTGAGTCTCTTCTCCATTCCTTTCCCTCCTTCCTAAACCTCCTGGAGGATGGGGGTAGCTTACTGACAAGGGGAGGTACTCAGACCTGACCCACCACTTGCTTAGCACTTCCTGCTGGGCTCCTTCTCACGCCACAGGGCCACAGGCGCAGGGCCAGGTCAGCTGCCTGTGCTCTAAAGGGGGTGGGGGAGGTCAGCAAACTGCTTGTGGCCACAGACGGTGTCCTCTGCCCAGACCTCCAGCAGAATGCAAGCCCTGGCTGCCATCATCCCCACAGCACATAGCACCTTTTCCTTCTCCATCCCCCTTGTCTGTCCCCACCCCTTCCTCCTGTCCTCAGAGCGCAGGCATGGGCCCAGGGTGACGTTTCCATCCCCTTGGGTTTCATCTTCATTCCCACCATGCAGTGACCAAGCCCCTCCTAGAGGTCGTAGTAACATCGACCTGCGCTCCTCATGCTTTTGCTCTGTGCCCAGTGCCGGGCCTTGTTTTCCTCGGGACAGCCCTGTAACCTGGGGCTCTCAGATCCCTGTGAGGTGGATGTGGAAACGGGACAGAGCAGCCCAATCACCTACCCAAGGACACGTGGAAGCTGCATGTTCTCTGAGCTCCAAGTCCCTGAGAAATGGAATGATGGGTGACACTCACACCCTACAGTGTCAGTTTGTGACTGCCTTTCTGTAAGTGGCCAATGCCTGTTTGTTGCAATCTGCCTGGACGACTTGTACAGAGCAGCTGCTACCCAGGTGATCCAGTGGATCACAGAGCAACTGCCAACCCAAGTTATCCAGTGGATCACAGAACAACCAACCATCGAGTCATCCAGTGGATCACAGAACAACTACCCACATGGGTCCAGTGGATCACAGAGTAGCCGCCCACCCGGTCATCCAGTAGATCACAGAGCAGTCACCCACCCGGTCATCCAGTAGATCACAGAGCAGCCACCCACCCAGTCATCCAGTGGATCACAGAACAACCCCCCACATGGGTCCAGTGGATCACAGAGCAGCCACCCACCCGGTCATCCAGTGGATCACAGAGCAATCAACTATCGGGTCATCCAGTGGATCACAGAGCAACCACCTAGTTTATCAGATGTATTATCAAAAGCTGCCCAGTTTATCAGATGGATCAGGATCACAGAGCAACCTCGTAGTTCACCTGTGGGTCATAGAGTAACCACCCAGGTCGTCAAGTGTATCCAAATCTAAATGCCCTGTTTACTTTTTGTTGCAATGAATGATACTGGCAACATTTTACCCTTTGCCAGTGAAAAATGGGTGAGCTTGTAGGGAGTGAAATGATAGTTTACACACATAAAAGTGTCTTTCACACCAGGTACACATTGAACTCAAGAGAAAATAGGTTGAAAGCTACCGCTCCCACCTCCTTGCCAGCCGTCCCCACCTCCCCACGGTGGGGGTAGGGACAGCTGATTAAACACTAGCTGATTTGCTGTTTCTTGACTCCCCCCCCCCAAATGTGAAGAGTGTTTATTGATTGACTAGTATGAAAGGCTCAGATTTATCCCACACTTCCAGACTTCCCCTTTTCTTCCCCACTGTCCCCTCTGAATTCTTACTTAAATTATTTGCTTTTGCGTTGGTTTGTTTGGGATTTTGTTTGGTTCTTTGGTGCTAGGGTTAACTCAGGGCCTCGCACACACTAAGCATGCTCTTTACCCCCATGCTGTGCCCCGGCTCCTGCTTTGGGTGAGGTTAGGGTTAGGGCTTTAGAGTTTTCCATAGAAGAGTTCCATGTTGCCCTTTTTTTTGTGTGTGTGGTACTGGGGATTGAACCCAGGGGCATTCTACCTCAGAGCTATACCCCCAGTCCTATTTTTATTCTTTAGTTTGAAACAGGGAGCTGGGCGTGGTGGCACATGTTTGTAATCCCAGTATTTGGGAGGCTGAGACCGGAGGATCCGGGTTTGTGGCCAGCCTTAGCTACCTAGTGAGGCCCTCCGCAACTTAGTGAGACCCAGTTTCAAAGTAAAGAATAAAAATAGAGCTGGTGGGCCGGGCGTGTTGGCGCACGCTTGTAATCCCAGCATTCGGGAGGCTGAGACCAGAGGATCCGGGTTCTCGGCCAGCCTCAGCTATCTGGTGAGGCACTCCGCAACTTAGTGAGACTCAGTTTCAAAATAAAGAATAAAAAATAGGGCTGGGGGTATAGCTCGGAGGTAGAATGCCTCTGAGTTCAATCCCCAGTACCGCCAAAAAAAAAAAAAAAAAAAAATAGAGCTGGTGGTATAGCTCGAAGGTAGAACGCCCCTGAGTTCAATCTCCAGTACTGCAAAACAAAACAAAAAACCAGGGTCTCACTAAGTTGCAGAGGGCCTCACTAAGTAGCTGAGGTGGCCGTGAACCGGGATCCTCCGGTCTCAGCCTTTATTTATCTCACCTACTACCCCAAATGAGAAGTTTTGTCTGTTTTGTTTGGTGCTGTGTCCTTGATGCCTTCAAGGACACAGTGATCACTTACCACAAGTGGAATGAATGAATTGATGAACAGGTTCTTCCTCTCTGTCTGCTTTCCTCAATGTCTCTTGACTCCCCGTGGAGGAAGGTTAGGGCCCATGTCTCTCCTGAACCTTACCTTCTGCACCACTCCGTTTGAGGTACTGTACGGGGTTTAGGTTGCTGAACTAAAACCCAGATGGTGGTTCCCAGCTTGGAGATGGCTCTAACGCTGGAAATACACTGCCTTGCTCTCTGCCTGTCAGGCAGGCTGGCTTCCTTCTGTGTCCCATATCCTTAACCTAAAGCCACTAGATGACCATTCATTTCAAGGTCTGATGAGTTCTATTTGCTTGTTTTGTGTTAAAATTGGCCTGTAGTTTGTCTCGCATTTGGGCTGTAGCTCTTTGAACAATCATTTGCTTCTTGTTTTGTGTCGTCAAGTCTTTATTTTCTCCGTCTTCTCCACCATTTCATTTGTCCTGTGGAATCTTTTTCTTTCATCTCTGAATATTCCATCCCGCTTCCCTTTCTAACCAGATTGACTTCTCTTGGGGCCCTCCATCTCCCATCATACTGGGCCTTCTCTGTTTTCTTGGGGGAATTTATTTATTTCCCTTTATTTTGGTTTATTTTCTCCTTTTACTAGAGCAGTTTCTCAAGTAGTATCCCAAGAGGTTAATTACTTATGTTTCTTAAGAAAGCCATGTGGGCAGGGACCTCGCTGTAAGAAGCCCGTCTTCTCTCCTTACCACTGAGTGATAGTTGGGCTGGGTATTGCATTCTTTTTTTTTTTTTTTTTTTTGTGGTACTGGGGGTTGAACCCAGGGACATTTGGAAACGGTCTTGCTAAGTTGTGGAGTGCCTCACTAAGTATCTGAGACTGGCCGCAAACCCGGATCCTCCAGTACTGGGATTACAAGCACGCCATCATGCCTGGCTGGGTATTGCATTCTGGCCCGAGAATTACTCAGTTATTGTCACTTAGACCTCTGACATGTCCCCTCATCGTTTCCTCAGAAGTCCAGGCAGTTGGATCTAATTCTGCTGTAATGTCTTGATTTTTTTCTCCAAAAGCATTGAGGATGTTTCATATGATGTTTCTGGGATGGTTGGTGTTGCTGTTCATTGTGTTCTGTGACATTTGACGTCTTTCTTTTAGCTCTAGAAAGTTTTCCACATCGGTACAGTTTCTTCTTTCTTTTTCTGGGATGCTTATCACTTAACTTCTCTTTGCTGAAATCTCATCTGTACAACGGGAAGAATTGTATCTGCTCTTAAGATTGTCAGGACTGAGGTGAGCTGGCTGAGAGACACTCGGTAGCTGCTTAGAAATGGCAGTGCTGCCGGGCGTGGTGGCGCACGCTTGTAATCCCAGCATTCGGGAGGCTGAGACTGGAGGATCTGGGTT